>JAAXNX010002089.1:0-14742 GCA_036491905.1 Folsomia manolachei
GGAGGTATTCTCCCCCTGCGAGTATAGTTTGGACCGTGATTTATTTTATTGTTTTAATATGGGGATTAGTGGGTAACTCTATTGTCGCTTCGGTTATAATTCGAACGAAAAAATGTGCCACAGACTACTTCCTGCTCAATTTAGTTGTGGCGGATCTCTTTGTCCTGGTTTTTTGTCTGCCTGCCACCCTCATTTCAAATCTTATCACGCGTAAGTTTCCATTGCTGACATATTTATGTTTTACGTATTTTAGTACGCCATCCATGCATTGATTGTGTTTTGATCTGCATTTTCTTACTATTTAAGAAACAAAGAATTTCCTATTATCAAAACATTTGCTTGGGAATTACGTCAAAATTTCTGCATGCAAAATAACGCGATTGCTAAATATTATACACTTAGTAATTTCCTTTAGTTTTATCATCCACACCCGTCATCCTGATTATTATTCTCAGTCAATCTCGACATAACAAGCTGTTTTCCTTGGATATGAGTCCTAGTCAGTATTCATAAATTATTTCGCCTCACTGCCAAACAAAACGAAACTGACTTTCCCCAACTGTTCCTTGTAATAGATACTTGAATGCCTAGTATCTCATTGTTCCAAGTTCCAACTTAGTTGTTTTGTTGTTGGACATTAATCGGTGATAAAGACTCAGATATAATATAATCTTGACGGCCTTGTTTGTTTTGGGCTCACTTCCGAAACGATTGTCATTTAATACGCACCCCACGCAGAGTAATGCTCAAATTGAACCAAAATCATCTCCGGATAAAGGAAAGGATGATCCGTTCCGTATGCTATTTTGGTTGAAATCCCGTCTTCCGGCTTAGTTTTGTTTAGTTGGTGGAAATAAGCAGTATTTAATGCACAATAAGCTTGTGCGTGGATGGGAATAGTACAATTTGTCCAGATTATCAAGTAAGATTGTGCTAATGCTAATTGTTATGATTACTGCCAAGGGTATCTGCGTAGACAGTAAGGATAAGGAAGAGGTGACCTAGAATAAATGGATTGAGTGAGATTGTGCTTTTCTGAGTCAGTCATTTTGTTGGAGGTTCTTCTATTTTGAAAATCTCGTAAAATTCCGATTTCAGCTACAAAAATATGTAGTAACATGTACGAGTTTTCGAAATATAATCTCATTATTGCAAGTCTACAAATTTTCAGAAAAAACACAAATGTTTGTCAGCATGATAATGTGGATAAGTTTGTATCTCGAGAGACTTTATGGTTTTTCATTGCTTCTATTTAACTATTCGGAAATGGGTTGGTATTTGTTTACATTGCATTTCATCGAACCATTTTAAACTGGATTTAAGTGGCACAGCAATAAATTGTCGCATAGTTGGAATGCATTCAGCTTTTAATTTAATGGTGGGAGGAGTTGTTTCCACTAATAAACTTCCAAACCTTTTACAAGGCGGTTGACTTGTCTCATTAATTTACCTGTAACCATTATTTCCAATCCCCAGCCTTCCGAAGTTAAGTTGAATGCTGTTTTAAAATATTCCTACTTCCTTATGAAAATTACACCACAATAATTTGTCGTAAATGCAAGCGTGCTTGTGGCGAAATTAAGGAAAATGCCAGAAGAAAATTTGTGCATGGGCATAAATTACTTCATTTTTTCGATACTTGGACAAACTATTTCTCTAACCGAGTAAAATTCATAAATTGAATACTAAGCGCATTCTTACTCCTAGCTATTTCCTCTTACGCACAATGTATCCCTGCCAAGAGTTGATTGTCCCAATTCTGTCTCAAGTTATGATTAAATTGTTTGCAAAAAGCGCAACAATAAATAACATTTCAGTGTCCGAAGTCTGGAGGCCAACAGAAATGTGTGAGGGTGAAATTTGGACGGAAAAACGTCTAGTCAGCGTCTATAAAATGTCTGCCGATCTGGGAGAGAACCGCTAACAATTGCATAATATCAGTTAGTTTAATCTCATATTTTATTGCTTTTATTACTTACCATGTACTTATCTCATGTTATGTTACCAGTAAAATAGTGTCGTCCCACCCACCATAATAATCATGTCTCGAATATTTCATTATTCATGAAACTATTGTAGTTATTCCTGTATCCGAATTCTTGGAGATACTGCTGAGAAAACAGATTGAGAGTTTGCTCCATTACATAATTCTGTACAATTTTCCATTAGGGTAAAAATGGAAAGTTTTGAATGTCCATTTCAAATAAGTGGATCTATTTTAGGCGTCAGTTACTAAAAACCATAAAATAAATCCATTTTTCAAGTTTCATAATCCTTGAATTGGATAGCCAAAAATTTATCAACTCTTCAAAACAGAGGACAAATCAAGACAAGGGCGAAACAGTTTTGTTCCACTCTTTGTAAATGTTCTTTATAGACCGCAACTTGGCTTTTAGAAAAACACTTAAACCTCAAAGAACATTGAACAACTTTCTCTTTAACTTTCTTTTGCGGAGAAAAAAATACAATTTTAACCAGATTTTGATGTGAGTGAATCTGGAAAAATGATATTTTTAACGCACATCAAATACTTATTGGAACTCGAACTATTCCCAAGAAAAATTTGTGGTGAGCAAAGTTTCCCTCAAACTTTTACGAGAACTCGTACCACACGCATATTTTCCTCTTCTTTGTTTTAATGCTGGCCAGATTTTGCATAGGAATCGGAAACTGCGTGAGCCATAAAATAGAAGGAAACGATTGAACCATAAAGACGGAGGAAGTTTGTTCAGGCAGTGAGTCAACTATAAAGTTAAATACAAGGATTTAAGGGCTGGATTTTAGGCAAACCAAGTACTTGTTTGAGGATGTAGTCGAATAAATTAATTTTGCCACTGGGCCGAATTTAGTTTAATGTAGATAATGCCGTTTCTTCGTGTACGCATGGTGTCATTTCCTGCTTTGTTAGGTCAAGGTTTTGCGTAACTCTATTTGTTCGGTTAAGGGTTGTTTGATTTTAGTGGGGGTGCGTGTATATTTCAACCAACTAATAATTGTAAACTCTGGTAAAGTTGACGGTACTTAAGCTAAGTAGACCTAAGTATATTGCCTTGAACCTGGCGGAAATCGCCTAGCCAGACTCACTTGGCGACAGTCTGCTATAGAACATTTTTTTCTACAATTTGTATTCCAGCGGAAACAAGAAGATTGCACGCATTTTTCTAAACAAGGACAAACAACTTATCATCCCAAGTATTAGTGGTAATTCTCTCATTATTAAAAACAAGGCAGTCATCTACTTGTGGAGACAATAACAATTTTGACTCACAAGTGTCATCGCATCACATCCCTGTCAGAGTTTTATTACTTGACTTCATTTCCATAAAGGGTTCCCTTCCCAGTGAAGTTTCACCCAATTCTACTTTTTGAATGTTTCCTTGCCTCGTGTCTCCAATTTATCCGTGGTTTGGTTCCTTTTTAGTTGAAGTGTTGATGCTTGAAACACTTGTCACTCGGTGTCATTTTACTAGGAAGCATTTTCTCATCTAGTTTCCCTTCAAACATTTCTGGAGAACATTTTATACCCATCCCGTCTTCTTTGGGTTTATTACAATTCGGAGTTCTTGTAATTTTACAGAATTCTGGGTTCGCAAGCTTCCTTCGAACTTCGGATTCTGGGTGGTAATTTGCTCGGTTTTTTGCAATCTTTGTCCTAAACGAGTTGCGTGGGTGGCGGGTGCGTGAGTTAAAGGCGTAAGTTGTTTTCCGTAATCAACTCTACGGTTTTTTGCAATCTTTGTCCTAAACGAGTTGCGTGGGTGGCGGGTGCGTGAGTTAAAGGCGTAAGTTGTTTTCCGTAATCAACTTTGCCAAAGTTTGTGGGATGTGCATATTTATTGAGATGCTTGAAGCAAAATTCAGTAAATGCCTCAACTCAATGCGTGGGTTCATTTCATTCAGGAAATGCGTAATGTCCAACTATCTTGATTCGGAAGGATTGATGTGATTGTTCTCTGACGATGCAATTCTGGCTCTGGCTTTCCAATTTCTATACGCCAAAAATTGTGCGTGCTTGCAAAATTACGCACTATTCAAGAAAACTGGGTTCTCTAAGAACCGGACAATTTGGAGATATTGGCATTGATACCGTTTCATACGCACTACACGTGTATGAATTGAAGTCATGCGAATTCTTCGACTTTGTCCGAGATTCGGATTCATTCCGATGTAGCAAGGAAACAAACGTAGAAAGGCCCATAACTAGACTGACTTCGGGATAGATACTTTTCTGGGGAAAGTAACCAAAACTAACTCTTTCCATCTTTCTTTGTCCGAGATGTGAAATTGTGAAACTTTCTCTTTTTTCTGATATTGCTACACTTTTGGCTTTGTTATTGGTCTGAGGACTATCTAGAAAACAAATAATATCCGTTCTTACAAACAGACCGTCTCATACTTACTCCCACAGCAAATAAACCTGATCAAGACTTTGGTGCATTTGTCACAAATGTTTAGTTTACTTTACTCATCCCAGCTCAAATATGTCTCAGTTGAAGATGTAATATTTCTCGGAATGGGACAACTTTGTGGGTAATAAATGAAGGCATTTACATGCTTTTTGGACCAGATAATATCTTCGTTGAGGGATTATGACGGGGATAAGTTGCTGAATTTAGTTAGTTTCTGTAGTTCGTTATGACATTTGCTTAGAAGCCATTAGATTAAATTACAACTTGAAATCGGAACGATTTTACAGGATTTGTACCGTTTTTACGTAATTTACTAAGTAGATGATGGGAGTTGAATGGATTTAACGTATTTTGAAAACAAGTCGAAATTGTCAGACATCTTGGCGTTGTCAGATTGTTACTGTTTATGAAAATGACGGCTTAAATGTCAACATTTTTTGTTTTGCTGTCAGGAAGTTTAATTTTTTTTTGTCTTAATTTCAGCCTGGATTCTAGGCCAATGGATCTGCAAAATTGTTCCGTATCTGCAAGGTATCCTTGTAAAGCAGTTATCTTTCATGACGGTATAAATTAACATCATAATTTTTTCTTTGATATTTCAGGAGTAAGCGTTTCAGCATCAATCGACACCCTGATTGCAATAGCGATCGAACGCTACTTGGCCATCTGCCATCCGATGAAGTGTCAAATTTCTTCACGAAGCTGCCGGATTTTGATCATAATCATTTGGACGTGGTCGTTTATAGTGACCCTGCCCTGGGCCATCTTTTTTCAGTTGTCACCACTCAACATTAATGCACCCAACAGTGACCTCATGGTACGGGATGAAGTTTTCCTGTTTGGCGTAGAAATTACAGATAATTAATGGTCTAAAGGGCCACTTTCTCCATTTTTGAAAAAATATAAACATTCCGAAAAAATGAGTGACACTTACTCAATTTGAAGTTGTCCTATTCTCTGTTGTAGCCCTACAAAACATTTAGTTTACATTTTTATGATGATGTTGTGTCTGTCTTATCTAGATTTGCACCGAAGTCTGGTGGGACCCTCGGATTGGAAATATTTACTTTGTCGTGGCTCACTTGGTTCTTTGCTACCTCCTCCCACTCACCCTGATTACAATCTGTTACACCCTAATCCTTCGGAGGGTATCTATGCGGAAAATTCCGCAAGAAACTAAAAATCTATCCACTGAGCTCCTCGTCCAACGGTAGCATGATAACTTATTATAATGTTAATTCGGAAATAATTTGGTCATCTATATTTCCTGATCCAAATCCAGATCCAAGATGAAAGTCATTAAAATGCTTCTCCTCGTCTGCGTCCTCTTCGCCATGAGTTGGTTACCTTTGTACGCTATTTTCACCAGAGTAAAATTTGGACCTCAGCCAAGTGAATGGGAAGAC
This sequence comes from Folsomia manolachei, assembly GCA_036491905.1. NCBI lineage: Eukaryota > Metazoa > Arthropoda > Collembola > Entomobryomorpha > Isotomidae > Folsomia > Folsomia manolachei. The sequence goes on from JAAXNX010002089.1 coordinate 5,816, forward strand.
CAATTGATCAGGTAGAACAAAATTTTAATGATATTCTAAATGATGACCAGATCAGAAACTTAAATACTCCAAAACTGATTACTGTTTTTTATGCCTAGGACCATAACCCCAATGGCGCAGTGGTTGGGAAGCTCCAATTCTTGTAATTTTTTATATTTCTGATTTTAAGAAATTCTTAAAGCATTAAAAATAAATTTTTTGTGGTTAATAGGTATTAACCCCATTCTTTACGCGTTTTTTAACAAAAAATACCGTTCCGGCTTTAAGGTAAGCTAAAATAAGGTCACAGTAAATGCACTAATCTTATAATTTCTTCCTCCAGGCCGTTCTGACCAGCGGATCATGTTGTTCGCAATTAAGGGCGGATGGCACCAAAACAGATTCTTCGACATCTCGCAGTTCTAACAGAATAAATTTATCCACCCAAGTTTATTCCTTGATAATGAACACGTCCAGGAAAAGAGTGGCCGTCACGGATTCCAATATCTGAACTTGTTTTTTGCTCTCCAGCCATTTACGTCTTAAGAAATGCGGTTCTCAACAATTTGTAATTATTCGATTTGCAATGCATTCCAAATACTCGGGGATAAAATTTATTAGTTCAGTTTTTAGCTAGGAAATAAAAGCGTTGTTTAAATGTAAGATTCATGCAAGGTTAGCTTATTCGCTGTTTGCTTGTATTTAAGTAATTTTTATAGGATTTGAAAAAAAGTTACATACGTATTTATTTCCTAAATGTTGCATAAACTGAACAGTTGGCCAAGCTTACAGGCTATGTATTTTATTTTATGTATTTCAATTGTAAATGTCTCAGGTGGTTAACTAACTATGTTTTAGTTGAACAAAATAGTACGATAGAAGTAGTACAACAATACTCTCCGAATTGATAATACCCAAATCTGCGCGTCTTCGCGAAAAAATGTGAACACAAACCAAACAATTTTATTTGGAAACTTGTAACAATAATCTATGTATATTCTGTCATATATAGACCTATCGAGGTAATAGGTGTATAGCATATTTAAGTGAATTTCTATTTTAAGAACTTTACACAGTTAATCATCTTATTCTAATTTATGTGCATTTTATAATTATGTGGACCTACATAAAAGCAGGTCCAGATCTTTAAATTTTACGTAATTACCACTTCAAAAGCCGTAGTATGTTGGTATTCAAAGAGAGTAATTTTACTAATTCTAATAATTAATGACTTACTTTGCAAAAAAGAAAAGAATTAATATTAATTAGAATTTGATGATTGATTTACATGACGTGTTTCCAGTCAATTTTATTTAAACTTATCTCGTATGCGTCATAATTACATTAGCAGAGTTTGTTTGCAAATCTCAGTACTTAAGGTGTGTCGTCAATTACTATATTACGAGTAGTTGTATATTAGTAGAGTTGTAATACAAACACAACTCGTACATTTTGTACAATCTCATCCAGTAACTAATAAATTTAATGGAACTAACTAACTAATTGTGTAGCTAATTATGTAAATGCAGTTATATTTGTGATCCAATTAAGTAGCTAGCAATTGTACCTAAGCCAATTGTATAAGAATGTCCACGTGCAGAGCTGGCTATGTGATTTTTTAGTAACTTAAGTAAATAGTGGAATGCATTATAACAAAATGAATCATTTTAAATGATTGGTCAGGGTGCTAATCCAGTTACAATATTTATTAGTTTTGTTGTTGTGAATAACTTTAATTTTATAATAAAAACGTGTACTAAACATTAACCTATTACGTAGTAATACGGCATAATTTGCGTGCATGCAGAGCGACGAATTTGCAAGCGCAACCCTTTATGTCTGCTTATTTCTATGAATAAATGGACAAACCAGGACAAAGAATAATCCTTTGTGAATCCAGACACATAAAATTCAACCACTGTCACAAAAAACAATGATTAAATTTAACTACTGAAGAATGCCATGCTGGACTGCGTATATGTCTGCCAGGACACCATTTCCAAATTATGCACCCACCTCTGATGTACCACACACCTGTATGGAAACCAAATCTTAGCAATGTGGCTTAACCCTTTTTTCTACCTCTTCTTAAGGCAATGCACCTGACGGAATAAAATGATATCCTTCTTTACATATCTAACACCCTTTCAAGATGTAAGCATACCATTCAACTTTGCAGACATTACTGCATAGATTCACTTGGTACATGTGTAGCTTCAACAAGTTTGCTGTTAATGCAACTTTAGTTTTTGCTGGTTTCTTTGTATTTGAATCCAACGTGGCAGCCCAGGAAGAATGCAGTGGATTGCATGAGCTCTTGAAAAAGATTTAAGTTCAAGGATTATGTGATTCCGAATTTATCAGTTTTATACTTTCAATTGTATTTCGTTTCATTAAGCACGTGGATGTGGAAAATATCACGTTTAAGTTGATTACAGTGCAGTGTTTTAATTGTGTTGCGAATAAGTTGATCTGTCCAGGGACTCAAACCAGGAAATATTTTGGCTCACGGATATTTCAAAACATACTCATTGATAAGATACAGATATTAAAAGCCAAGGTAAATTTATTGGTTTAATTATCATTTTGTGTTAACAACTCTTTTCTGCTACGAGTAGTAATGAGTTTTACCTTATTTCTCCTGAGCAGGGCAGTTTAGGTTGGCGTTGGTTGTTTTTCAGATAAATTACAATCATTAGGACCACTACATTCATCAAATGGCGGCACGTAATCATCCATCAATTTATAGTAAATATTTACCGAGACCAGTTAAGCATTCCAGTGACAAGACATCAAATAAAATACTTGATAAATGTTGCTTAAACCGCAACATTTACTAACAACACTAAGCATCATTTTCTTATCAATTACTTTTCGATGCAAACGGAAAAATTTAGGTGGTATACGACTTATTTTAAAGGGCACATGAAATTGCGTAAATCGTTTGGAGAATCGGAAGAAAGTTTAGTGTGTAGAAAAAAAAAAAAGAGTTTTAAAATAGCGGAATTTAGTGGCACATTTGCCAAAATTTTGCAAAACTCCTCCAATAAATTATGTTTCGACAATTAATTTTATAAGAAAGGAATGCAACTAATTTTCTCCCATACACATGTTAGACTTACTAAAAATATTATAATACAAATTGGCTTTATGCCTGGAATTACTTGGGATAAAGAGAATTAATCTTCCTGTAGAAAATGAAGGGTTGGTGTCACTCTTCAATAATTCTTATCTCTTTTTATCCACACCATTGCTTTGGTCTCTGTTAATAATTGGAAAATTGTTCCACACTCCAAAACTATTGTAGCGTACCATACCGTTCCGTTAAACACGTCTGTCACTCATATTAGTAGATTCACAAACTCATAATTTCCTATGGAACATGCAGCAGATGAGACACGGACATTAGCAATTTAACCCTTTCTCAGTTAACATTATGCATATCGCTATTATAACAATTTCAAGTATATAGTTCAATCATGCAACTAACATAAACAGCTCTGTACTCGGATTGCATTGTCCATCACTTCTTTTTCAATCTCACCCAGCTAAGCAGTCTACGAATTTGTTTGTAAAGGAATATTTTGGTGGGGTTAAATTACGTGTATTACAGCCGGATCTTGTGTATCCGTCTCAAACATTTGAGTTAAGCTTGCTTACAAGCTTGAATGGAAAATTCAATCCATTCAATTCAGTCGTGTGGTTAGTCTCGTGGTAAAAAATCTCGGTGGCCACAAACTTCTGTGTAGTTTAACCACGGAGAAGTTTCCGCTGAGGAAGTTACTTCATAATAGAATTTACCAGGAATTAGCACTTCAACTTTAAACGCAGAGTTTTATGTCAATCGTGATTTTAGGTCATAAAATAATACAAAACATGGTTTTAGTGTATTAGTAGATCCATAAGTGTTGTTCTTGGTAAAAGGAGTGAGAACAATGAGTGGTTAATTTATTAATGGTACGCACACTTCTGCATGCATTGTTGTCTGTCTATTGTTCCTTGAACCTAAGAACGGAATAGGTGCGACCTATTAATTAACGCGGATTTTGACTGGATGGAGCTTACCATAGGATATAATTACATGATATTATTTTATTTATTCAGACAGTTCCAGACAACAGAACAACAACTTGAACAAATCAGGATTACGTGCTGTTGAACTCTGCAAGTGGATCATTTTATGTGCGTGTTTCCATTGAGAACTAAAAACCAAGACAAAATAAGAGTGCAATTTTTGTGAATAAAATCTGAAGCTGTGGTTCAAAATCTGAGAATACTTTGTTCTGGAAAGTGATTTTGCATCGTGAATTAATTCATTTAAAGTGCAAAGTTCAAGATGGGTGCAGCGTTTTCTGGAGGATCTCTCTGTCGCATGGTTGGAGGAGCTGAAATTGTAAGAAATCTAATAATTTATGTTTTTCATGTATTCGACACAAGTAAGGTATATGAGTCACGTTCACGTTTCACTTGATGCATGTTTTTTTTAAATCCTGTTAAATCATTGGAGTTAAGAGTTCATTGCATGCACTTCAATTCTAGTTGCATTCCCCGTTTTAGTAATTTGGGAATACCGTTACATTTTGGTTTGGCATCACGTATGAGTTGCATTGCAAGTAATTGAACTTTGTAGTATTCTGATTCAAGCTTAATTTTGCCATAATATGAATTTGCAAAAATACAAAATTAAACACTATTATTTAAGAAATGCTGCACAGCGTGCCTTCATTCAATTGTCCATGCTTAGGCTTTAGAGTTCAATTAATCAGTAAACAGGAAACTGAGGTTTGCTATGCAGATTTAGCACGCAGTCCCACTTTGGTGATATTCCATAGTATTTTTATTGAATACGATAGAAAATCATGTCAAAAGTTTTATCCGTCCTTTTGAAAATTAAGAAATTACCGTAATTCACGCTATCTGTCGAATATGTGACGATGATTGTAGTAAATATATGTGGTTGACATATTACAGTTGACATACGTGAGATATTTAATTCAATATTAATTCGGTAGATCCGGATGTTTTCAGTAGTACTCAGTTAACTTCTGTCATTGACAAAAAACATGGGATTTAGGTTTGTTCATAAACATAAAACGAATCTATTTAATTTCAGGTGGTGTCCTGTGTCATCATCGGTTATGGAGCTCAAGTAGTGACATTTTTTTATTCCATGGATGAACAACTTCAAGAGGACTATGAGAGAATTCAGTGTAAGTATAATTCTCTTACGTCAAGTCAAAATGAGATCTATATTGCAAATGTTTCCAGGAATAAGTTATAGAGTAATATGAGTAGCACTCATAAAGCGGATTCCATAATTCATCATTTACTAGAATTTTAGCGTAATCAAGAACAACAATAGTCTCGAATTAAAACTATACATCTTTATTTAACTCATGGATTGCATGTACTACCAGCGTCATTAATTCGTGAATGCTCAAATTGCTCTCAAAACTATATGGTTTTATTTCTTCTGAATTTCCGGTATTATGGAAATTTTTAGTGACCCTAACAAACTCAACAAAATTGCATTTAAAAATAACGATCCATTTGGCTCCTTCCTCTTAAATTATGGATGTAATTTCTTCTGAATTTCCGGTATTATGGAAATTTTTAGTGACCCTAACAAACTCAACAAAATTGCATTTAAAAATAACGATCCATTTGGCTCCTTCCTCTTAAATTATGGCTGTGGTCAATTCACAAACTCCCAGATAAGAATATGACACATTGTATACGTTTCACTAATTTCTTTCCTTCCAAGAAAACAAAAAATAGATCAACAGGACAAGCTTTTCATAAGCCAACCACATTTGTCTATAACCAATAAATAATTATTCTGCAAGATGTGAGACCTTGAGTTGCACTTTACTTTAGTTCATCAAGATATATTTATTTTTTCATATTTCTCTGAAAGTAAGAGCGTGGTTCAGTTTCATGGCAGATGGTCATTTTTTGCTGGTTAACAAGTACATAAATGGGTTCACCACTGACAAACAGAAACATTTAGCTAAACAGCCATCTTTTTGAATCACCACCTGGAAATCGGATGTGGAAACATGACATCCATTCATGACGCCCTTGGGTTAAAACCCCAACTCAGTGATGGATGAATAGTTTCTTTGATTTCGAAAGTGGGGCTAACTTTAGACTTTATTCGTGAAGCCAAGTTTTAATAAGTTTTAGTTAAGTAATGTAAATATGAGTCAAGTATCTTCAATTATGAATGGATGCACTGCTAGCTAGTGACTAGAACTAGAATCGCTTCCAAATTGTTTGTAAAATTAATCCATATAAAATTTGACCAATTTCAGATTCTGCATTCACTGCCATAACCCAAGGGAGCTTAACGATACTCGCATCTCTCATGATTTTATTTGCATCCCGACAAAAACCGGGTCAACCCTACTTGGATGTTACTGTGAGTGTGTTTTCTTCATTATTTTACTTCATGAATCCAATCCTTATCAATCACTTTACCTTCTTGAATGTTTTTTAGGACGACATATCCGAAAACGGTGAAATCGAAGCATTTGAAGGTTCCGGGAAGAAAAAATCCAGTCTAACCTCAAAATCCGAAAAGACGCCACTTCCTCCAAATGAATCCTACACAGACCTACATCACTGCCACGTCTCGGATGAAGCAGAAACTCGCGGTTATCTACAGGCTGTGGTTATCTTTCTCCGTGCTCTCAATTGGGTTACTGCTCGTAGTATTTATGTGCTCGATGGACTACTGCATTCAAAATGATCTTGATAAGATGCGTTACAACGCAATTACGGATGGAGGCAAGAATGAGTACATCATTGAAGACGGGAAACGGCGAGTGATTCCTCCATGCTATGCGGTGTCCGAAGAGACCACAGATTTACGAACGGCGCTCTCTGATCTCTATTCGTATTGTTTAATCAATATCTTTGTCATCGTTTGCTTCATGTTTGTGGTGTACTATCAGTTGAAACGGGTTACGAGACGAAGACCCGTTAAGGAGGATAAGGTACTGAGTCCAGATGGGGATGAAGTGGCCCCGGAGACGAGGGTTGTGGAAGGACTGGAAAATCGGGGGGTAGGTGATGGACAATAATGGCAAAATGTTTTAAGGATGTGGTGGTGTAGGCAGATTTTAGCATTGTTTATTTATTTACTTGTTTACGAAGGAGGTGTGATAATAAATCTTTTTGTAATTGAAATGACAATCATGATTGTGGAGAGATGGACAACTTGGAGTGGATAAGTTTTCAATAAATCCTGTGTTCATTTTGCAATTTATGTGTAGATCTAATGCAAGTTTGTTGTAAGGATGGAATGTGAATGTTATAGTGTTGTAAAACTTTATGTGTCAAAGCGTTTTTAATACAATGTTACAGTGTAACAAGACCATGTATGTACCTTTAGCGTAGAACAATTTTGGCAAAATAAAAAACTTAATGTTGAATGTAACACAATATTATGATGCCGATCTGGTGTGTCTCAGATCTCCGTTTAGAAGTCGGTATCCTCCTGTGAATGACGTGAATAATTTACACTTGGCTAAGATGCTGGGTATAATGAATTCTAGGGAACATTAGGAGGTTAATTTTTTGAATGTTTACCCAGAAGAATTTTACAATCATGCCGACATTGCCGTGCAGTTTTTTAGGACGCGAGATGTTTGCTAATTGTATGCGACATCCTTACCTTAGAATTTAAGAATGCGAGTTTTCAACTATGTGTCATTTCATTCTATCTTTGCGGATGAGTGTAAATACAATATTAAATATTTGCTTAGTGTGAGAGGTTGTGACTCTTAGTCCTTTCTTTGTCTAGATAATGCAATTTACTGGGAATTTGAAGTCATTTGCGTTTTACAACTTGACCATTGCTTTCAGAGAAAGAGCTCAGCATAAAACTGATGAAAATTCGCACTTGCAATTAATAGAACGTAATTAGATTGTGTTGTTGGTTGATACAAGAAAGCAGAAGTATTTGACACAGTGACGGAATCTTTGGATTATTGTGCATCTCGTGGAAAACTACTGGAAAATTAAGATTAACTTAAGTAAGTCTTAACTAAGAACCTGTTGCTGATCAGAGGAATAAACATGTTTTTTTCAGACATCATGAATTTACGGAATTTAATTTACTCTGGGATTCTTGGGTTCTTGATTTTATTTGTGGCAACAATCAGTGCAGACCCCACCCACTCCATTCAGAAAACGAGCTTTTACAGGAACACAATCCGTCGGGAGTGGAGTCGGAAACACGGATTGTCCGCGTGGCCACACTTACTCCGTTTTACGAGGTCGGTGTGTTCGAACAACGGGAGTGGGTTCGGGAATCGGCAAATGAGATCAATTTAAATTCCATAAAAATTTTGACACTTTATTAATTTTGATTAGTGTTTTCTTTATAAAATAAAATTTCTTAATTTCGACATTTAGCCAAATATTTCACAAAATTGCCGTGTACACCGCATCACCAACGTGAATAGTTGCATTCTCATTCCCAAACATGCCAAAATGTGTCCCCATTATTGCAGAATTTTTTACAATCTTCGTCACTTCAGCATCCCTGACATGTCTCTTCATGCTGAAAGAAATTGTAAAATCATTTTATTTATATAATCATATTTAATGCTTTCTTAGCTGCCAACCTTATCAAAGTCTTAATTGGTTCACCATCCTCAAAAGTATTTCCGGTGTCGGGATCAATCGTTGTCATTTTGCATCTTATTAAAATAAAATATTATAAATGACTTAAGAGACTTTTCACTGTTTACTGCTCTCCATTCCTCACCTTGCACAAGGTCGAGATGTTTTGAATCTTGGCGACTTTTCTGGGTCACTTCCGATTCGAATGAATGTCCAAAAATCCTCCACCCAAGGTTCCGAAGCTCCATTCATTATCAAACTGGGTCGAAATGTTCGCATTGTCAATGTTCGAGGTAGTTTAGAATTTAGCTCGGCCA
>JAAXNX010002090.1:0-14742 GCA_036491905.1 Folsomia manolachei
CCCAGATATCACTCCACCTTCTCCTAAATTACATTTATTTGAGCTTATGAGCTGAGCGAACTTTCACCCAAATTCCGTTTTCAGCTCACAAAGTCCATCAAAGCAAAATGGAATTCGGATGTAATCCTTGTGTCGATGTTTGCTCTTTTCATATTCTGACTGTATGATATGGCTGGCTGTTCGTGCATACGAAAATGATAAAGCAATTTAATTACAATTAGACGGGTTGTGCCGCTGTGGTTTCGCAACAATGGGTAGCAATATCCGTTAGTAAAATTAAATTGGATTACTCACATGGCATCAGCCGACCTGGGCACCTGTTGGAAACACTATCAGCTGACTAATCTTTTCTGATTACTAATACAATACATATATTAAAATTGCCAAAGTTAACATTTAAAAAGTTGTGTCGACGTAGATTATCAGATGAAATAGCTAACATGGTACTCTGGCCCGTATAAATATGGTTGGTTAGGTTTAAATATTTCAGGTGCGTACTATAACTATAATAGGTAAATTCTTAGTCAGAGAAAATGAGTCATGCATACAAACCAAATTTCATTTCAACATCTGCATCTGCATTGGCTCACCAACTGACTGAAAGATACCAGCACTACGTGAATTGAAATACAATCAAACTCACTCGGCGAGCTGAGAACATGTAACTCGTCCTTTTCTCCATCATTCAATTGCTGTGTAGTAGCACCAACAGTTAGACCAACCAGTCAATCATTCAAGTCGGAAGTTTAAACCAGATGAAACAAGCAAGGGCAGAGTAGCAGAGAAAGAGCATTCATTTGTGAACATAGAGAGAAAGTCAAATGAGGTTTTGAGTGGCTGTTGGATGGAGGAACTCAAATCTGTACTTTCACCCATCCATTCAAAGTCCTTAAACAAAACGGCGTGGATGGGATTCAGAGTATTAGTGGTACGTATACATTACAACGAGAGATTGTGTCGTCGTAGTACAGACATGGAGTGTGGTTTAAACAAATTTGAAGTTCCGTAGAGAATTTTGACGGGGGTTTGAAGGAATTCTACTCAAAATATTTTCTTCATGATGTGATGGCGAGATTTCATTTCATCACTCAACATACCAAAGCATCCCGACCTTTCAACATGCACGAGAAGGCTGCTATCAAATGCCATACAAAGTCAGTTTCCCAGTAATATAATACATGGAATGGAACTTCAATCCATTCCCGTAGAGCCCGTATCGATAGATGTGAGAAAATGTTTCCCCTTCTTCTTAGTACAAATCTTGTCTTGCGTCACTGACTCAAGGAAGAGACTAGGAAAAGCAGACACTGACTGGGAAGTAAGTTCATAAGTCTTAAAGTCTCAGTCAATAATTCAAGTGTGGAAAGGAGACTGAAGAAAGTGGGGAGAAAGTCCGAAAGCAAGGAGTGATTGATCTTGATCTTTTTCATCATGAACCAAAACCATCAAATAACATCACATCACACAAAGCGAACAAAGATTCCATGAGCCTACCCTCAATTTTCAAACCTCAGTTCAGCCAACAACACACCTTTGTAGTAGGCGGCTTTGATATTCAGTTTGGAGATACATCTTCCTAGGGAAAATGTGAGGGAGGGAATATTTACAGCATACTAGTCTGAAGTTAGCCTACTGCTTTCCGTGTGAGAAAAATGCAAAGTCCAATAAAAGTGAGAACAAGCTGGAAGAGTTTGGGTAGTAGAGTACCCACAGTCGAGAGTGAATAGATGGATGGTTGGTTTGGTTGACTGTTTACTGGCTGACTTGCTTACTCAAATGGATTGAAATAGGATTGAACTCAAAATACTCTTCTTCAACTTTATTCAAAACTTTCTCAAGTATTTCGACTCAGACTCAAAGTCAACTCGATTCAACGATTCGCTAAAGAATTTGTTTGTGATTGATGGATTGTAAATAAATAGAGTGAAAGCAAAGTTGGCTAATTTTTTCAATCTACACGGACGACACCAATGGGGAGAAGTTTGGTTGGAAATGATTTATTGTAAGGCCTCTAAAATATTGAACAGCGGCTTGGAACTATACCGAGGGATTTCATTTGAGTTACCTTGTTATAAAACGACCAAAACACATACACTTATAATGAAAAATGTCTAGTAAATCTCTGATTTTAGAGAATGAGCCGGTTTTGAGATTTTATAAAAATAAAGCTGTAAATGAAGAAGGTGACTTCATATTTGGGATATAGAAGAAAGTAACATTCATTCGTTATTCTCTCAGCGTAATGCATTAACTCTTCCCCCAACTGTCAGTAAGAAAAGACAGTTTTGGAATAATATTACTTTCATCATTCATTTCTCGATGCAACGATTCCTCTGGTTTATATATCTTTAACCAGCTATGAGATGAAGGAATACATAAACCGTGTAGGGATTTAGGGAACCGACTATATTTTTGTCCATTCATCCAAATCTACTAATAATCTAAAGAAACAAGGCGAAAAATCAGCCCATATAGGATCAACGTTGGTTACGCTATTTATAACATAGAAAGTGGGAAGAGAACACCTTTTACTTTGCTTTCTCCGAATAATTTTGAACAGTCAGGAGAATGAGCGTGATGGATGGCTGTGCATGCTAATAAATTTCGACTTCAAAAAATAAACTCAATCTAGCGCACGCCGCAAATTATTCACAAGATGAATATGACATTCCTCTCTCCGCTAGTCGAAACTAACCAACAAAGCATCCAACAAAACCACTTTCCTTTTCCTTGCTTTCTTTCCTTACTTCTGGACTTTGGCTTCTTTTTATTTCGAATAACGTCGCACAATCACTCACTCTTACTGCCACTGCATTCACCATTCTCCCACCTGCCTTGTTTTGTCAGCAGCTTCAACTCTTTATGCAAACGCGTGTGTCTGTCGGTCCGAACTGTAACGTTAAACAACTTGACATTTCTAAATTTAGTTTTGACATATCTAATATTGAAGTCCCAGACATCTTCAAATACTGTTGGATTTTGCATGCTGCTGAAGCTACTCTTAAGATCTGCTCTTGAACAGTTTAGTACGACTTTCCAGTCATTCCTCAGAATGAAACTGGCATAAGTTTTTATGAAAATCAGTGGGAGGCTCCTGCTCAATGGTGGGAGGCAATGCTTGTGGAAGCAAAATATTTTGGTGTATTGTAATCGTGATTTCTAAATTTGCAAAACAATTATTTTTATAAGTGATATGGTACAGAAAACTATTCTTTTTAAATGATAGACATACTTACTTAGCCAAAAAACTTGCATGATTCCATAACTAACAACTGAAATAATCTAACAGTCCGTGAATTGCTATTACCTGAGTTGAGTCGAGGCTCAGACTCTGAGTCACTCTGTCAGTCAGTCAGCGTGAGGAATTCTTACATTTGAATTTTTACGAGGTGATTATGGATTCTGATAGAAGTTCTGATAGAAGTTCTCTACGGGATGCTTAAATTTTCAACTCTACAGAATAACGCTAAAACTGTTTTTTTAGTGCTGGAAAAAGTCATAATACAGCTTATAAAATACGCATTAGCAAAAGTGTGTATGACGTGACGTAAGCCCATTATTTTGTAACACAATTTATGTATTTCCATCCTATTCCATGTTCATGCATCTGGACAGAGTTCTTTGTTTCTTTTACAAATAAATATTTCACTTGACATTATGACTGCTCCCTTGTACTTGGATTTTCTTTTCTCCTTTCTCCCCAACCTCACATTGGATGAAGAGGTTGAATTACAGTTTGTTTCCTCCACGTGCAACCAAGCATGAAGGGAATTAGTGTCTACGTCGAGTCTACCGGCTGGCATTGTTCGTAGACGATGATTTGCCAGCCAACCAACAAGGCAACCAGGCCATGCAGTCGCTATGCACTGGAAGCTAACATCAACTAAAGTTGTGGGTGGAATGGAAATAAATCAAACTGGAGATTATGACATTTGCTTCGGTGAAAGTCGACAATGAGGGAGGGTGTCGGTAGGAGTAGCGGTAAGTTAGAGTGACAAAGAGCTGAGTGAAATAGGAGACCAGAATATTTATTATCTCAACACTGTCCTACTCCTACCAATTCCATCGCCACTGCTAAATTTGAAGCAAATGCGGAAGCAGCTTTACCAACGGTTAGGATTGGAGTAGTTGCATAGTTTTATTACAAAGTCAGGTAGACAGACAGACGGGCATGTGTGGAGATGGAAGAATTACCACCGGAGCTCTGATGGAATGGGAAATTCGAAATTGTATTCTACCCAACCTCATATATGCATGGTTGCGTAATGTAAGAACATCTACTTACAGTACATCATCAAGGCTAGCAGTGTGTTAAAGGAAAGCTAAATGATAATAACTAAGAAAAGAGGAAAGCCTATCGTTATTATATTATGTTGGCGAGACGTGAATATTATAAATTATTTGTTACACTTGAAGTGAGTCGTCCCTTGATCCGTGTTTCCGTCTCTGCTGGAAGGGAAGGAAGTCAGCTAGAATCCTAAATTCTGAGTAGACAAAATTACAGTAAAGTACCAACGGAAACAAGTTAGCGTCAGTGAAATGCCGGTATGGTTCTGTCTGGTACTACTTGATACGGCACAGCGGATTGGTAAGGTCGGTTGGGTGCGGTTATTGGAGGTTGTTATTATTGATTGTGGTTTGGTAGGAGAAGAGAAGAAAGACGGGTAGGAAGAAGAAGTCTTGGAATGGTTTTCATCTTCTCAATAAAATGTGCAAACTGCCGGAATTTGGATTGCAATGACCGTAATAATGGTTATGTTTTGGTGAAAGTGATCACGTTTCGTGGCTGCATTACGATACAAAGTAGCTATATGCATTCATTCGAGTCATTTACGACCATGAGAATTTCATGATTTTCATTGAATGATGAAAATGTAGGATGTTATTTTAATAGCACAGGATATGCTCAACGCTTGGTCAAGTGTTGAGAATTGCCCTAATTTTTATAGAAACTACAGCAGTTACAAATTAAGTCGAATGTGAAACTCAATTACTATTCTTCACAAGTAGCAAGCCCATTATATTACATTCGTAATTCCAACGGCCGGTCTCTCATCTTATTCCAGAACAACAATATATATTTGTAGAAAAAACGGCAAGTCTTAGTCTTCTGACAAATACCCCAAATGAAATGGACTACTACTAGAACAATTGGTGGTCACTCCAGTGTTACGCTACACGTTTATTAAGTATAGAAGCGAAGAAACTTTTCTTAAATAGTTTTTATTTCCATTGTCAGGAAGATTTTCGTTTTTTTTGTGGTTGTGGAAAATAAGGCAAGCAATAGAAAGTTGTGTAAATCCATCCACCCGGTAATAAAGGGAATTGTGTTGGTGAGTTCTATGAGCCGGGTTAAACTCCTTGGAGTTATTTACGCCTCCATCGTGAACAATCACCATTACTAGTGATTGATAGGTTGTTTAGGTGTACGTGATAATATTTTGCTGGGCCAAAAAGATGAGAAACTGACACTACATAATTAGTCTACATTCACAATAGGCCGCCGCTTAGTAACTTAAAAAGTATTTATGCATTAATTTTTAACATTTTAGGTTTAATTTATATTCTGTGTAGAAATATTGTAGTGCGCAAATGCTTTTGATGTTTATTTAATGAGAGTACTTGAAATATCCTTATTACTAACTTTATTAAAACACACAATATCAACATACCATTTCATTCTGCAATATTTGTAAACACAATCACAATATCAACATTATACAGATATCTGTATAAACACAAGTCTTCGCTTTGATTGAAATAGGTTTATTACAAACAAGATTTACCAGTACTCCAAATAAACGAAATAATGAAAAACTTTGTTGTCAGAAATATCAGAGTTTCAAAAGGATTCCTCATTCTTCCCTAAAAAAAGAGAAATTGAACAAATTCCATCAACCGGCATAAAACTACACACATTGAATGTGATTGCTATTGCACATACTTCCAAACAAATTCCCTTCCATCAGACGGACGGAGAGTGAGTACAAGAGTTCCCCAACGAAAGTTACATTACATCACATTCACATCAAAAAAAAGGATTGCCCTTGTCTCATATTGTATTCGGTTCAGTCTCTCACCCGCATTTTATCTACACTATAGGGCCACATCTTGGTTAAACTTGTGGATGATTGCTAATAATGCTCTCTGTAAATGCAGGACAGGGTTGGTTAGGATTCCTTCTATTCTCTTCTATCCATTTCAAATCCACTACTATTGTTGTACAGCGACTGGGCCACAGCTCAAGGGCTTAGGCACTTACTTACACTCCACAAAACGAACATTGCCCTACGCCACATTTCAATAATATCTGTAGAATACGAATCAAAGCAGTCAACCCAGCATCAGAGTAAGGCGTAGTTGAAGCAATTTGAAGGGATTCTATTTATTTGTTTACATGGGTGTTGTTCTGTCGAGTAAAGCATTGTTGAGCACAGTATGAGGGAAAGTGAGTCCCGTTCTGCCATGCAGTGTATCATTTTCTTCTGCTGGTGGTAGTCAATAAAGGAAAAGTTGAAATCTATTTCTCTCGCTCAAGCTCGTGTTTGACTTTAGGAATTTCAATTCTCACGGTGGAAATCATACAATAGAATGAAACCAAGTGTGTGGTTTCCGTCTTACGAGCTCAATAAGAGGTAACGCATAACTAAACGCATATGAAACTTATATTTCGAAAAATGTTGACTGTTTGAGATTTGGGGAGCATTGCATTTGTTTCGATTTCATCCTCGGTAAAATCAACAAATTCTGGTGGCTTGTAGTTCCCAAAAAAAAAAAAAAATACATTCTTATACATTGTAGTTACGCCGTATGCCCCTAGTTTTGAATTGAACCAATGCAAGCACAGCAACATAATACAACAAAGATGCGGAACAGTATAATAGTATGAGATCTGCCTTAGAGGAGACCTTTATTGAAAATTTGTGGTGTGTTTCTGTCTCAAAGCTTTATTGAAAACTTTGTTTGCCTAAAAGTCAAGTCAGTCATAGTAAACTCATTCATTCATGCCAAACCAACAGCCAAGTTACGCCAGCCAGCAAGAATGAGCTATTCAATTACTTGCCCTCCAGACAAGCACGCCACGCAACCTCGTTTTGTTGAATAAAAGGGCAAAACCATTTTGAAGTTTTGGATGCAAAATCATTTGAGGGCAAAAAGTTTTAGTTGCTTGAAGGAAAGTTTCCTGAAACTGACATGACATTATGCCCAGCCACCCACCCTGGCTACTGGTAATTTTGGGCTCTTTTCCCCACTCACTACTTCTCAAAAACTTTAACAACCCGGCTCGCTATTCAAATATAATGGTTTCCACTAATTTTCATTATTTCCTTTGATTGCTGCCAGCCAGCCAGCGACCAAAGAAATATTGTGTAAATAGGGGACGACCAAGCCAGCCAGCCAACTAGTTAGTTGCCAGCAGCATTATGTTACTTTCTTCTCCGGCTGGTACATCAGGAGTTGAGCAGCTAACTAAGAAGGAAGTAAGTAAGCCATCCAGTCTAATTTTGAAGATTTCCTCATTCATGATCCTTTTGTTCACTTGATCTTATTTGAGACTGGCAATTTTACCCGTATGCACTCAGTTAAAAGGCTGGAGTTCCGCCCGCAGTTGTATTCAAGAGTTCAACCTCTTCAAATTCTAGAGTGCAACGTAACCAATGGAATAGACATTGGAATTATGGCAATTAGAGAAAGCCGAGATTTGGAATTATTCATATTGTCTACCAACCTTTTGTAATGGGCATTAATAACATCCGTTTACTTATTATTCTAGAACATAAATGAATGTATGGTGGCACGGCAGGAAAGGTGGAGCTCTTTCAGTTAACAAGGGTTGGAAACCAAGTTCAAGCCCTTTGTTCAGTTCTCATGTTGTCTCTAATTTGACAGTGACAGATTTGATCTTCTTCTTTATTATCCCAATTAGTGTAACTTCCATTTTCTACAAAAACTTGTCCTACTCTGCCCTGCTTAAGTTATCTCTTCAAATCAAGTTTAACTAATCCTCATTATTATGAAGGTCAAAGGTGGATCAGGTGAAGCAGTTTTATCAGCATAAGTAGCACATAAAAACTCAAATTTAAACTTCAACATTGTCCTTAAACATGTCTACAACGTAAATTTATTCACTTCAAATTGACGCCGCCACTTCATTACTTTTATCAAGTTTTATCATAACGAACTAATTTGATGGCTGATACATGAGACCAAATGGAATTATATAAACGTTGCTATTATTATGATCATAACGATTTGCATGCTTTTTCAAAGTACTTTAATAACGCACAGCAGTCAGCAAAACGAAGGGATTCAATTTCCATTGATAATCTCATCGGATAATGTAACTTGACGCAATTAAGGAGAACCTACCCAACTTTCGTGCTTTCTTTAATTCATAAAAGAGAATTACAAAGTTTATAAATGTGTAGTGAAAGTCAGCTTCTCGTATTATGTATTTATCAATACGACTAACTCAAATAACACTAGAGTACCGTGCACAGGTGCAATAACCATACAAATGTTGAAATTGATGTTGTTATTGCACTTTGCACTATAAGAAATTATTAAATTACAGGTTAAACAGCGAGGATGCCGGCGGTGCTTGGTGGGTTACAATTATTTAAATAATAGCTGCCTAAAAATTTTTGTTGGTAAAAATTGGATTTAAAAGTAATTTTTATAGGTGTCCGAAAGAGCCCGTATCTTCATCATCACTAACCAAGGAGTTTCTACAGGTAATATCATTTTCACTTTAGCATCAAGATTGCAGCATGTGCAATCGCGAAACACATCTTGTTAATTTAAAAACACTGCCTTTTGCCTTTTACATTCTTACATTGATCCGCTCATACAGTAAACTGCAAGTCTTACTTAAATATCCCGTCTATAATTTTCAGGTGTCACTTAATGAAACACATCTGATAAGCGGAGTCCAGATTCAGGGGCGGTTTGCTAAAGGAAGCGGCCAAGAGTTCACGGAAGAATTTGAGGTGGAATATCTGCGCGACGGATTACAATGGTGGAGGAAATACTATAGATTCGACGGGAAAACGGTATAATTATATTTATTTTTGTACAATTACATATATCTTAAATAATGGTGCTGAGAGAAAGCAAGCCAACAGGAATTGTTATATGAGGCAGTGGAGAAAGTCAAGTCAAGAGCAGAGAAAGAGAGAGTGGGACTAATTTATTTGGGCAGAAGGAGAACGAGGACATTGGCACGAGAGAGCTGAAGGGGCAGAGCAAAGAAGGTGGTGGTGTAATAAAATTGCCATTAAGAGACCTCACAACCTCCAACTCTATCATCACGCCGATCCCTTCCTGCCTCTTCTCGTGTTACATTCACACTCGACACCCAAAACGGAATCCTACACGAGACGACCTTTTACACTCAACCCAACCAATGTCCAAGTGTTACATACAATCAGAAGCTCGTTCCACTATATATTTAACCAAAACTTGAATACTTTCTCCTACTCAAATTGGCAATGGTTGTACATATATGTATCTCCTATAATAACAGTTGGATAAGATGGGACATACTTTTTAAATATCACAGTTTTTTTGAGTTATGGCTAGTTCAAATCATTATTACTATGTATGATATTTTACATAGCTCTACGTTTTTAAATTTCCATTCACAAACTAAACTCTCTTTTGTTCAATTGAAATAAAGATTATCCGAGTGAATAAATAAAGGAATTCTTCGAAGTCTGAGGAAATGTGCACTTTCTCTGGAAAGTTTTTTTCTTATTCTCACTCCAAGAGATAAATCATTTCAGTGCTAGTCTTGAGTTTGGTTCAGGTGGAACGTTTTTTATGGCGCAACTGCCACTCAGCCACAGAAGTGGGATTGAATGAAGATAATCTTCACACGAAATGATGCGACAGTTTTCGTTTCATTCTGAGGGTGGGTTGATTGAATTAGTGCCACACTTTTCTAATATTGCTTGCAATTCAACCAAATGCCAATTTGTTAGTTTAATGACAGATTCTTGATTTAAGGATCCCTTTCGTTTTCACTCAATCTTATCTGCCAGTCAAAGTTAAACCGAATCCATTTGTAAAAGCTTTGCGGTGTAGTTCATTAAGAAAGAAAAGAGACATCGACGTTGCCTACGTCTCTTCTTCTAACAAGCCGTTGTCTTTCATTCAAGTCTACGATTATGCCAATTGCGATCTTGATAAAATAAGAAAGAAAATAATTAAATGTTTTATTGAATGTTCCTTTAAGGTATTTCCGGGCAATTCGGACACTGCGACAGCCGTCACTGTGAAATTAAGACCTCCAATTTTCGCCAAAATGATTCGAATCATTCCTTATTCAAAGGGTGTCAGGACGGTCTGCATGCGTGTGGAGCTTCTTGGATGTCTCTCGAAAAGTAAGATTTCTTCGCATTTTTGAACATTTGGCATAAACAATAACAAACATGATATTCGCTTTGACAAAACACGAAATAAAATCCACTAACAAATTCAAATGACTTCCCTTATTCTTAAGCAGTATCCACATATGATGGGGTAACCACCGCGGTTTGTGTGTATGATAAAGTAGAATTGTATGATGGCTTGGGATGTTGATTGTGGATGCGGTTGTGCAAATTAAGACCAGTGAGACAAAACACAGGAGTAGGATTAGCTTGACTTGTCACTTGGTTTTATGCAGGTAAAATATATCGATTTACAATTGGGGCAATTTTGAGACTTATTATTTGTAGTGACAAAGTTACTGGTAGACCATGGAAAACAGAAAGACAATGATAAAATGGTTGGACTTGAATTTATAACTTTGGTCGGATAGCTAAGCAAGGACAAATCGAATTCAGGTAAAGGAAAAGGTCAAGCTTAATATGAACTGACAAGACATTCTGAGAAATGCTAATTATCGGATAAGGTTTAAACTTATTAGGCTGTCGTGTCATTAGTTTACATGAGAAAGATAGGCAAATTACTGATTAGGAATTAGGAAAATGACTTGAAAACCAACTTGAAAATCATAACATAGGAAAATTAAAGCACATTACTCTCGTAAAATTAAGAAATCAAATGTTAACCATAATATTTTCATGATACTGAAACTTGATAAGAATCTGTTCAACATATATTTGAAACTCTAGGAGACCACAACAATATCGACTCGTGCCATGTGAAGCTACTTTTCAAGTTCGCTATCTTTCTCCGGATTGGTGTAAATATACAGCATCAAATACGCTCGAGTCAAGTTGTGGTTATAGTTTGTAATAGAAAACACTGGAACATCACGACAGTGATAGGTATGTTTTGAAAATGTTGGGTTGAAACTGGCTTGAATTGTTTAGAAAACTGGTAGAAACGGTAGAGTAGGAGTGAAGACTCTTAAATAAAAGAAGAGTGGAAACGGAAATATTGTGGGCTGAAGAGTTAGGACAACAGAGATAGATTACTTGATGTATGTGATATAAATTGCAACGCACTGCACCACACTAACGTATCATCCCTCCAACCAACCATTTGAAGCGAGGGCATTTCTCCATCATGTTTATCTTTTTCGTTGACTTTTTCTCTTTTGAGTTGAAACGTGCCATACGGTCGCATTCTATTAGCAGTGTCTTACATCATATCTTTCGCATCATGTGTGGATCGCGATGCAATGCAGTTTCTACAACAAAACTTTCACCGAGAGAGAAAAAGTTAGCCAAGTATTGTGCACTCTAATTCACTTTCCAGACAAATGGTTTTCAACTCCTGGGAGAAACTCTTTGGTGCGTGCCTTCCTTTTGTCACGGTTGCTCATATCCCACCATATCCCAGAAATAACTGCAGAAACAATGTACGGATACGTGGGTTGTGAGGATAGTACAAGAATGTTTTTATTTTAGAAAGGTTTGTGTTGATCTGAATAAATCTGTCTCTTTTCGGATCGGATAAATGTTTTAATATAAATGAAAAAACATTTGTATTTTTCATACTATGTATTATTCCTTCCAATATGAACTTTGCCAAAATAGGATGTTATGATGTTCGTTTAACAAACAAAAAGTGATTTATTCAGCAACCTGTTTGTGATTCACTGAAACCGACTGAATGACATTGACATCGAATTGAATTGATTTTTGCATCCAACAAATGGCACGCACCACTCGCCCTACAAGCAAGTCGCATGCAGCTAGTTTGGATAGAAAAAAGTGGAGATATGTGCTCGAAATATGCATTACGGGAAAAGGAAGTGCGTTTCGATTTCCTCTTTTTGGTTGATTTCCGCTGCAAGCAACATAAACTAAACGACCATCTTTCTCAATTCAAACCACATGGTTCACCAATCTGTAGTTAGTTAAATTTGATTTGTGACTGATAAAACTTTCTCTGTTCAATGAATTTGTTGGTTGGTTGGTACGGGGGAAGATTCTGGATATGAGCTATCATGATCGTGATCATATTATTTTATCGCTCTTATATTATGTACATTAACCTTGACGTTATTGAAGCAATCTACGCACATCTTTGAAAGAATCAAATCCATTGCAATCTATGCACCTACTACTATTTCTTAGATTGTCTAAAGAAAAGTACGGACATAATTTATTTAGACCGTTGTTTACACGTTGCGCGTCTCATTAATATTTTCTTATACTACCACGTAGAAAGTTGGCTATGCTCTCGAAACTATCTAGTAAAACTTGCTTGGCTTGCAAAATAGTATAATTTTGTTTCACTCAGACAAAACTGGATAAAAAAACATGACCTTGCATTTAATTCCGGAAGCAAAAAAGAAAACACCGTCTCAGTTCAATTTCCTTTAAATGGGATTTAATCAAGACAAAGTTACACGCAATGCGATGGTTGGTTAGGTTAGTGTTGGTTCTGTTAGGGACGGAAGTCGATCGTCGTACATAAGAGAATAGTGCAGAGAATCCTTGACTTTGATGTGACTTGCTAGTTTCCCCAACTGCATTCTGCTCATTGCTTTGTTGTACTTGGGAAAATAAGCATCGAAATAAATAACAAGCTTTGTGGCGGTGTTGGGACATTCCGCAACGGAAGTGCAATTCCTCTCAAGTCCAAACCAATCTAACGTCTAACACATATGCTTGAGATATGTGTCTCGTAGACCGTAGTCGTTGTATGTGTACTGTAGAGAAATGTACCACAGTAGGCAGACAGAGTGACATTGCATTGCATTGTTGGCTAAATCCCTCCCCATACGAGCATTACTTACTTTATGGTTATGGAAAGGATTAATGCTTCTCTATCTGGCAGGATGGTAATGATGTGATGGGAAATGTGACAAGGAAAGGAGAGAGAAAGCAACTTCTTGTCGAGTCGACTGACAACATACTTTTGATGCTGAACCATTTTTTTGTGTTACTATTTTCAGGCGGAATCCTCCAGTACACGGTGGAACAAGGAGCTATATTTTCTGAAGGAATCTCCCTTCGTGATGAATCCTATGATGGTCAAGGGAGCAAATGGGATGGTCGTAATGTTGAACCAGTGCCGGGGGATAACAATGAACATGCTGTCTCCTCTCTAAACAGCTTTCAGATCGTTGGAATCAACCGGCCTGACTCCTCCGATGTGGACTTTGGCGGTGAAAGCTATGATGGAGAAAGTATTGTGACTGATCCTTCTGGCCCAGTAGCAGAGCTTTTGACGGGAGGTTTAGGACAACTGACAGACACAATTGAAGGGGCCAATTCATTTACGATGGATATTGGATATGGAATTGGTACGTTTTATAAAAATATTGAAACTTTTGTATATATATATTTAGGCTACAATCTGCTGGTGAAAGTTAATATTTTTAAAATATTTATTATGGAATGTTCATGTTCTCAAGTGTTGCTATATTTTATTTTCTGTTTATTATTTTTTAATGTGAATACAATTCTCATCAATGTAAAATTTGAAACTTTTTACCAAGCCATGGTTCTGGATTGTAAACTGCATTGGTTTAGGTTATATGAACTTTTTTGGAGTTTTCTTTTTCGATGATTGTCACATATAAACCTAAGAGGAACAGCGAACTTTGTTGAGTGAAGGAATGGGACTTTCCTTACATCCCAAATCAGAAACTTGAGATTCGGATGTCCTTTTACTACAAATGGGCAAATCACGTACATTTCACTCTGACAAGTTTGACACAACATTCAATACAAGGTTGACATATGTCTGGAGTGTGTTTCAGGCTTCATGTCACTCAGACAAAGAGATGAAGAGATCAGTCGCAATAGTAGCTTTTCTGCTTTTTGAGCAAGCACAAGTTAGCTAGACAATGTTTTATACCAAAATAGTTTCAACCTGGAATTTCCAGCCAGAAATTGTCCTGTCCTATCCTAGCCTACCAAATAAGTAATGTTATTTTGCCCTGAGCAAAATCAGTTGTTGTCATAATTGCCGTGTCAGAGGAAAGTGGTGGCATTGCTGTCCAGGTTCATTTCATGTACAACAACTATCAGCAGCCCGGTTTGTTCCCTTCATTTAATTCCAAGTAGCACAACGGATGTTAAATCCGATTAGTTCATTAACTTACGCCACATCCAATTTTATCACTGCTACCGAATACAGACATCAGGATATGTCGTTTTGATTTAGTACCTTCAACACAACATCCACCCACCCCAACGTGGAAAATGCATGCGTAAGCCAACCATGGCAGTTTTCTGGCTGGCTCCTTTCAGTTCAACCCTTTTGTCACCAAGTCAGGAACGGAGCAACCGAGTATAGAAATTGGATTCTGTTCGTTGTGCAAGTTGTGTTCCG
>JAAXNX010002091.1:0-14739 GCA_036491905.1 Folsomia manolachei
ACAAATTTTTTATTTTCCAACCGATTTTGCCCATCTTCGAACTTAACTCTTAAATTTGCGTGTTTTACACGTGGTAAAAATTTGGAATCGATATCTATTGTGGAATGGTCGGAAATGATAACCACAGACGGACAGACGGACAGACGGCCTCAACGGGTACATAAGCACTTCGCCTCTGGCTCGGGCTAAAAAGTTAGTGTTGAAACTTTACTCATTTGGGTAGATTAGTTATTAGAGGCATACTGGAGGTGGGATGAGATTACATATATGGCAATTATAAACAAGCCGAAATAAAAGAAGGACCGATTTTAATTAAGGTTTTTCACTGATATCCCAGAACTCATAACCCGGGTATAATCTTTCTTTCGCCATAATTTTGCAAATTTTAAAGGCACAACCTTCGTTGCAAATTGCATTTGACAAGAATCCTACCATCAGATTACAGATTTGTCACGCTTGAGTTTTTCCCGGAACACAGGGAGCCAGAATGATGACCACAGTTTGCAGGGGAATCATTGGAAACTGGTACTTTGACTTGTGGATGACATCCAAGTCGACATCCCTCAATTTCCTTTGATGCCCATAAACATTGATGATTAATCAAAAGATTTGGTTGGACAATTTCTGGAGCGTGAACAAAGCAATTGCGAATTCTATTCGGAATTTAATTGTGGTTGGGAATAATTTGCATAGGATGATTGGATTGTTCAAAGATAATGAAATAGTGGTTTGACAATGACAGCCTTCTCCGGCTTTTATTGCATTCCATTATTTTCCCTGGTTAGGGTGGTTTTATCTAAGAACGAATCTGGGGTTGGTCTGGTTGCAGAATTTATCAAGTTATTGCAAAATAAATGCACCATAAAAAATATATGTATAATTTGCGTACTTCCCAGTTGCACTAGCATTGCAAGTAATATGACCCTTGCCGAGATGTTGGTCGGTTTGCAAAAATTGTCAAATTATAAAATCAAACATCAAATATGTACCATGAAAATGGCACGGTTTTCCGCCTCTCTCTTGCATCTTGTCCCTCCAGTTTTATTGGGGTTGCAAAAAAATTTATGATTTTAATACTGCGCCTAGTTCGCATTACGGAAAAGAACTCGGCATAAAATAAAGTACATCAGAATTTATTGAGAGTTTATGACAAATCAGATAATAATCATTAGCATAAAAAATTAGTCACCAAAAAAGTTAGAGGAAGGAAGAATGGATAGTTTTTATTGCAATTTTTTGTGTTCGTAATAAAAGTTATGATGAAGGCTGAAAAATAAAATTGGGATTAAACCAATATAACTCGATCAATTTGGATAGAAACATTAAACTAGAAATCCATCCGAGTTTCGGGGAAGGGGAAAGATGGAAATATTTTTCGTCTGACTTCAGTCTAACAAAGTAATATCATTATAGAAGAAGAATGACGAGAGCTACCGAATAAAATGATTTAAATTTGACATTCGGATATTGAGTCTGATTTACAAATTCCATAAAAACTTCAACCTGCTCTTAGTTTACTTTGGCTAATTTGAATTTACAACTCTGAAATCTTGCGTGGTATCCATTAGTTGAGATCATTTCACCGGATAATCCTCTTTATGACACAGGTTCCTGCTTTCTGGTATTGGTGATACGCTACTTCACTCACAGCTGGTAACTCAATAACCTTAAAATAAATCAAGACCTTTGTCACAACTTTCACTTAGCTATCACATGAATACTTTAAAAAAGACAGTTTAAATCCGCTTTTCCCGATAAAGTAATGAAATTAAAAGAAAAAGGTTTGCATTTAAGCATTAGCTTTGAACAAAGGTTGACTTCTGTTTAAAGGGAGAGCCCACCATCAATGCAACGCAAATTTTCCTGACTGCATTGTAATNATGAATCCTTTAAAAAAGACAGTTTAAATCCGCTTTTCCCGATAAAGTAATGAAATTAAAAGAAAAAGGTTTGCATTTAAGCATTAGCTTTGAACAAAGGTTGACTTCTGTTTGAAAAGGGAGAGCCCACCATCAATGCAACGCAAATTTTCCTGACTGCATTGTAATGAAAATATTTTTGGTGTGTTTAAATTTTATTGAGCTTAAAATCATATAAAGTTTTATTGCGTTTATTTCCATTTAAGCCCATTTTAGTTTGATATTGTGTTACGAGTTTAGCCACCTGTGTACTTTTTGCTCAGCTTTAGATTTGATTTGCGAATCTATTCAATCCTCTTTGGGTTTGGTTTGGATGTTGAATAATATTTCGGTGCGGTTGGTGCACATCAAATGTAAAGTCGAATCCAAGAGGGAACCAACTATTAGTTACAATTTGTATGAGCTGAAATGGTTGAGTTTGGTTTAGAATAAAATCTTGCCCTAATATTTGTTGAATAATAGTCAGAGCAGGTTCTCGTTTTTTAAAATAAATGGATCTTGTTAACATAAACCATACCCGCGTGAAATTAGGCTACATATCTCTGCTTTAGTAATCCGTAACTTTCTCCATTCTGTGGAAACTCGTCAAAATTCGCATAATGGAAAGTAATCGAGTGGATTGAGACATAATAAACGGTTTCTAATTATCCTCTCTGAAAACCAAATAAATAAACTTGCCTACTAAATCAAGTCTACTCAATTCCTAGAAATTGTTTATTTTCAATTCCCAAAGTACATTTTGTGGTAGGCAACTGTTATTTAAAGTTATTTACGATTGAATTGTAATTTATGAAGTACATTGCGGTGAAATTTGATGCTGAGAATGTGAATATATCACCAATATTACATGAAAGCTTGGATTTCAAGATAAACTCCGAGCTTACTGAAGGATAACTCTGGCCATTATTTATACATCGTCATGGGCAACTGCTTATGAAAGTATGACTTCATAAATCAAACAGTGACTTGGAAAATCAGTTCTCTTTGTTTTATTGTTCTCTTGGTTTTGTTTAATGGCAGGGAGAAAGCCCAACAGATAATAATTGTAGTGCGTGGATGAAAAGGAGTGAAGTGGTTCTGATTTTCATAATAATTCCACCAAATGAGGAGGAAACCATTAAGTACCAAAGCAATGACGGAAGGAGAAGCTCAACATTACACGGGTTTTAATTACCATATGCAGATTGGGAAGCCGCCGACTTCCAAGAATGCTGACAAAGGAACTTTTCACGGAGTAATGAATCTGATAGATTTGCATATGAGTTTTCTAACAAAGGGTTATTCACTACCGGCTAAATTTTGTTTGGTATGCATACGTCTCGTAGTGCTTTGACTTCCTTCCTACCCTTTTAATGGGAGGCATTAACACGGTTCCGGTTTTAAAAGCTGGAGAAATTAGTTTGCCGGTTGCATTGGCATTGGTGCCGAACTATGGTCTTAGTTGGTGGTTTACTACTATGTAAATTTTTGATATGTTGAAAGAAATGTGTCTAAAATTACGACTTTCCTCATGATTTCAGAATCTCACAAGTTTGGAGAAGGATTTTTGTCTCACTTTTCCTCCAGTGAGCTCTTGCACTCGTGTCGAGTCTGTAATGTGGCACAATGCAATGTAATCCTTTTATATAACTCAATAAAGAAAAAGATTGCAAACATGTTTAGAGTCAATCACTGGGGACTATGTTTTACAACCTTGTTTTATTTTATGTCCAACAATATCTTGTGCCTAGAGGTTGAGGAACTTGTGTGGGTTTACTTTGGGGTTGATTTGATTTTGGTGGGATTTGAGGGAGAAATGGAAAAGTATCAGTAACAAAACTTGGTCTAAAGAGTATTGTTATGATGTCTCTGGGGTCTTCCCATTTGTAAGTAAATAAAGTATATGGAGTCAGCTCAATGACGGTGTCCCTTTGTCGTGGTCAGTGATTCTCTCTGTCATTCAAATAGTAGTGGCTGCAGATTGAATGAAAGGCGAGTTGTCTCAAATTGAATCAGTTTTACTGTCCAAAGGCATCTGTAATCCAATTCCAGTCGAGTGATGCTTATGACTGGAGTGGGACTCTAATTTAAAATTCAGGATCCCAAGACTTTTTTTCTACCCAGGACGATAACATTTCACTCACTGAAATTGAATCTAATTCAATACTGATCAATTTAGAATGCAGAATCATCCCTGGCAATAAAACGGGAAAGGCTTTCTTGTAACCTCGGTTTAAACAGGTTTTAACCCTCTGTCTGGTCCAAGCAGTCGTTTTAAATAAATTTAAATAAACTCAGAAAATTAGTTTATTGCACTACCTTGAATAAGGTAAGCACTGAAAAAGCTGGAGGATGTGCAGAAGGAAGTAAAATTTCTGACCATCAGAGCGGAGCGTTACTTTGTGTGGACAGATGAGCTTTGACAAAAAACGTTGCAGAGAAAATCTCACAAATCTGGAACATTTTCCTTTAATTTCTATTTAATCCCAGCATGACTCCTCTTCTCATCCCCTTGTGTTGTCTCTTGCACTTTATTTTGTGGACATTTTTTATCAATTTCTGCTCATCATTGCATTACACAGATCAAATCAACCATAATCATGTTTCTGGACCTCAGTGCGCTGTCCTAATGATAATGATGAAACAGAAACAGACACATCTTGTATTGACACTTGATTACAAAACTCATCCGATCGTCCAGTCCAAATCACAAACACAAACTAATATTTACTTCCATTATCTCATCCTGGATTGACTGTCCGCTGCACTCATCATGTTTTATTTACTTAACTTATTTTGGGATGACCAAGGGCAAGATTTCACAAAAAACAGGAAAAGGAAAGTCCCTTGTTTTTCTGTTTTTGTTATTGTATCACAATCCAGACCTGTTTTCAACAGTGAGTTGGGAGGCAGAGTGAGACTTTTTCCGGCTCGGTTGATTTTACTATACATGAACCTTTCTCCGTGAATATTGTATGACAAATTCCGTCCTGCATTATAAAATACTTCGGTGTACTTGAAATGTGTTAAGTTATCATCCTTCTCAGCCATGCATGGATTCACATTATCATATCATGATTAATCAAGTAGGCTTTGAAATGATCGGACTAATCACCCACCAAACGCGGAGCACTTGCAGGAAAGTCCAGTTCCGGCAGGTGTTCACTTAATGACGCCCGCATAAAGAGCACTTGACCATTTTGAGTTGTGCTTAACCCTTACCCCAAGCCATATTGACCCGATGTATAAATAATCTATGAATAAAGTAGGATCGGCTTATTGGGGTTATTCCACAAGTTCTCTTAATTATTTACGAATAAAAGCAAGCAAGAATTAAGACTTGACTTACAACAAAAAGAGTCATACCCAGCCTTTTTTTCATTCTTTTAGCTTTTAAATTTTAGCCAAACCTTAATTTATTCAAAACATTCATTCCGATACGGAAGTAAATGAGACAGAAGAATTGGCCCGTATATAAGTTTCAACTATTTCTAGGTCAATTTCTACATTCTTCTTAAAAATTTCGAATGAAATATTTATTTTTCTTCCGGATAGAACAATAATCAACTCTGCTACTTCCTTGGTTCATTTTCGAGGCTATAAAACAGAGCAAATTTGTCTCAGTCTCCTCAATAAAAATGGATTAGTCCATCACTAAAGTTCTCCTGTTGGGGAGATCATTTGTCCACAACCAAATTAAGAAGCCACCATTCTTGCTTCCCCACAGGTGAGTATTGAGTATGAAATTGGTCCGCGAAATAAAATATCTTAATTTTGCAATATTTTTACAACCAATCCTTTAATTCAGCCAACCGGAAAAGCATGTCAATTTCAGGAAACAGGAGCTGAAGAAGGAGGAATTTTTTGTCGACTGCTTCCGGGTATTCAATCAGAAAAAAATTACAGTCAATACATTTATGTTTATGTATTTCATTTCTAATTTGTTAGCTTCACCGAATATTGGAATTTGATGGACTTCAATTAATGACCGTCACAGGAAATATTGTCAACGGGCATCTTGACTACATTTCTCATTTGTGGTACTTGGTGCAACTAAAATTTTCAACAAAGTGCTAAAAATGTAGCGAACAAGACTTCGTTGGATTACATCTGCAAGAACTTGGATTCTGCCTTGTGTTACATTTTGAGAAGGATTAAATTGATGTCTTTATTTTAATAATTATGATTGTCATTGTGAAATTCGAGTAATAATAAATCACATACTTAAGACAGGGATGGGCGTCATTGCCAAATTTTAAGGTATTGCATATTTTCCATTACTATTTTATTCCGTGAAGGAGTGAGACAAGATTTTTATAAATATAATGTAATTTGTTAAAACTACAGCGTAGATAAAGTTGCAATTCTTCGAACCTCCGGCTACCAAAGTTCATTCATTAAAACAATGGAATAGAAAAGTACTGACCCAGAACTGGCTTCCTCATTTTACGTGGCACATCCTGTCTCGCTATTTTCCAGGTTGCTTTCCAAATAGGCAAATAAAATTTCCATTACTATTTTATTCCGTGAAGGAGTGAGACAAGATTTTTATAAATATAATGTAATTTGTTAAAACTACGGCGTAGATAAAGTTGCAATTCTCAGAACCTCCGGCTACCAAAGTTCATTCATTAAAACAATGGAATGGAAAAGTACAGACCTAAATTTTACTTCCTTAGTTTACGTGGCGTTTCCTACCTCGCTTTTTTTCAGGTTGCTTTCCAAATAGGCAAATAAATTCTATGAATTTTACACTGAATGCTAGATGCACCATAAGTAAATCCATTGCAATTGGTGGCTGTCCTAGTCTGTGCCTGACTATAAAAAGCTTCACATTTTGCTGCAGTTCTTTAATAAAAATGGATTAGGTATCAGTAAAGTTCTCTTGTCGGGGAGGAAAAATACCGATTTAGAGATGTTCCACGAAATTTTTTTCGTGGTAGGGTTCTCCAGTTGGGGAGGACCTATGAAAATATGGGACTTTGTACGAGGTAACCAACATTCCTCCCTTTTCTCATAAAGCACTTGAATGATCAATTTTTAGTCTCCGAAGCCTCAAGACTAATTTATTCCTTCCTTAATTTCAGAGCGTTGCGACACAGATATTCGGTGCTCCAGTAATTCTTCTTCGGGTAATAGTCATTCGCCATTAGCTCGAACTGGTGGGTACTCAAATTAAGTTGAGCGGTTACAAAATATTCAATTTATTTACTGTTATTTTTTTAAACAGTCCAAGCAAAGCCCAACGTTTTCGGAAATGGTGATCGATGTCCATGAAAACCTAGATTGATGCTGTCCCAAATTTTATGAAATATTTTTTTGAGCCTCG
The DNA here is from genome assembly GCA_036491905.1 of Folsomia manolachei. NCBI lineage: Eukaryota > Metazoa > Arthropoda > Collembola > Entomobryomorpha > Isotomidae > Folsomia > Folsomia manolachei. The sequence goes on from JAAXNX010002091.1 coordinate 7,228, forward strand.
GCTTCCAACTACTAATTTATGTAATCCTACATTCCACTCCTGCAAAACGAGGAAGACAGGCATCACAATCAATCACAAGACAACTTCGGAACAACATTAAGCTAGTATTTGTAGTAAACCATGACTAGGTTTGAAGAGAATTGTAACAGCTTTATCCAATTTTCCAAAAAATTAACCGAGTTAGTTTAACCGAATTCTGCAATACAAATATTCAATCATTGCTGTTTTAAGGGGTCGAAACAACACAAAATCTGGTATGAACGAAAGCAAAATGAATACATTCCATGTATTGGCAATCCCATAAGTAAATAATTCTTCATTCCAATGGTGTTGAATCTATTTAATTATGCATGTTTATGGCGCACTGGTTGCCAACACATTCTGACTTTGGCCATATGTTCTTTTAATTATGCATGTTTACACTGATTTTAACTGCGGCACTGAATAAAACAATGAATTAAAGTTTCCTGCAGAGAGGTTGGATATCACCACAGGACAAATGTCAAACTATTGGAACTCTGTAATCCCACAAAAGATGAAAAGTGCGCGTTTTAGAACAATAAGGACAATTGTAAATTATGGAACACGCCCAATCCCAAGTTCCTGGAGAGGCACACGTCTAGTTTAGAACTAACATTCAGCTGTTTTGGTATTGGCTTCAAAAAAATTTACTGGTATTTCACTCTCTTCATTTACCAGTACAGTAGAAGGAGATGCATGAGTAATCTTGTTACAGTTTTTGTTTCATGACAAAAGTTCTTATGTAATGGTTGGCTTTAAAATGAGATTAATAATTCCGAGCTTGTTTTCAGGATGGGTTAAAGCCGTCATAAAATGTTTGACACTCTTTCCCTTCAGAAAAGGGCCAATTACGTTAAACAGAGAAATAACAGTAAAAGTTAACGAGACGGGTGTTAAAAGAAGTTAATGGGAAGATTGAGACATGGAGCAGCTCCCTACTGGTTAGATTATTGTGAGATTATGATAGCTCTAATAAAAAGGAGCAGAATTTAATTAAAACATTTCTGCAATGACACCCCAAGATACAAATATAATCTGCACCCTATTAGAAGCGGCCATGTTATCATTTTTTGCAAATGGAACACAATTCCTTTTATGACAATTTGTCGTTATTATTCTAATTCCCTTTAAGACTCGTAAATTTTAATAGTTGGACAAGATTTGGTTGGAATAATTACATAAGCGTGAACAACTCCATTGCAAGTTCCATTTCACATTTAATTGCGGTTGATTTGCATATGAAGATTGGACGGAGATAATGAAAAGGTTGACAATTCTGCATTCTAGATTTTTATTACATTCTGGTTCTTCCTTTTTGGGGTGTATTTATTTGCAAATTAAAACTGGACTGGAATATTAATCGGTTTGAATTGCAAAAGCTGCAAAGTTAGTTGCAATAAAAACGAACAAATCGCAACCATGCTTTATCATTTCACTAATTTTATAAACCGAAGTTTAAAATTGGTTGAGGTAGGAGAGATACATTTGTTGAATAGGCCTGAATTTATAAACGTGTGGTTTTAATAATATATTAATAATAACCGGACTAGTGTTTGAAAGGATTTGTAACCCAAGTAAACATTCCCATTGCACTGAACCTTTATATTTTCCTAAATTTTAATATCTATCCTGGCACAATTCACATAAAAACTGAAATTCCTTCCAAATTTAAAAGGTTTATATGACATGAAATCATGTCAATTTTTAACTTTATTGGTTTTATTTAAGCCCTTTTTAGTCAAATATTTTGCAGTTTTATTACAGGGTTTAGCCACCTGCTCTGTTTCTGCCTTACTCTTGTATTTATTAGTGAATCCTTTTACTCTTCTTTTCTGCAAGTTGAATGAAGAGTAATATTTTGTTGCGATGTACAACTATTAAATTTAAAGTCAGACCCGAATAAAAACAAATTGCTGGGCAGGATTATTCAAAATGATGCTGTGAATATCAATTTGCCGGCTGCCATCCATTTTATGTAGGTGGATTTGGTTTTATTTTGAAATTCGATTTGCAAAAGGGAGACATTTTGCTAGATTTGATTGGCAGAGAATGCAAATTATCATAATTCAGTTGAATCACTACAACCAACTAGCATCATACCTTCTCTTACTTTTTGGGTAACATCCGGAGCACGTACTCTTTTTTTAATGAATCTCGTTTGAACAACCACTCCCACATGTTGTGAAGTAATGCGCTTTCCAGCTAACTTTTTCATTGATTTTGTAAAAACATAGCTAAAATTTTCAGTAAACATGTAATGAATAATGAAACTTTCAAATTTTCCAAATGTGAAATAAAGGGTGTCTCCTAAAATCAGTCCGCTCAATTCCCAGAAATTGTTTATCTTCATTTTCTAAAGTACTCCGTTCTGTGGTTTTATAATCTTACTTGCGGTGAGGCATTTGTGACATTGGCCATTGAAATGTAATTTATTATTTGAATAAAATTGAATATTTGTTAAAATTAATGTTTTGAATTTGAATACGAGTATATCATCAAAATCCAAGTAATGCACGGAAACCTGGATCAAGAACAATACTCTGAACTTACGATAACTCTTCTTTGTATATATACTTCGTCAAGGGCAACTGGTCATGAAACTATGACTCCGTAAATCAAACAGAGTGTTGGGAAATCATTACTCTCTCCCATTGTTTTATTGTTTCTCTCATTTTGTGAAATAGGATCGAGACTGTCGAATAAATAATAATTACACAATAATATGGTTGGGAATGGAGTGAAGTGGTTCTCATTTCCATAATAATTCTACCAAATGAGGAGGAAACCATTAAGTACCCTTGCAAGAAGAAGCTCCACATTACACAGGGTTTTAAATGCCATATGCAAATCTTTCGATTTCCAGAGTGTGGTGACACAGCAACTTTTCACTTGACAATGGGTAATGAATCCAACCGATTTGTATACGAGTTACCAAACAAAGAGTTTCTGGTACTATATTTTGCTTGGTGTGTCCATTCTCTCTTTCGTAGTCATCCATGCCTTGACTTCCTGTTTTTTGGTATCTGGCACATTAACACTGTTCCAGTTTTAAATTCTGGAAAAGTGTGTTGCATGGTTGTTTGGTACCATTGAGTATTCAAAGTTTCTGATTATGATTATGGGAAGAGTCTGTTGTGCTGGAGAAAATCATGAAAATAATCAAAATTTCGTCAAAAACAAAAGTCTCATTTTCCCTCGTCTCCTTTCAACTCGGATTTCCTTACGTGTGCTACATCTTTTTTATACAAACAGAAACAAATTACAGTGTCTGCATCCCAGTGAACTATAGAGTGTCTATTTCGACAGTTTCTTTTTATATGATGTTCTGCCGCTGTGTAACGACAAACTCCAGTTTATTTTAGGGTTGATTTGATTCTGGTTGGATTTCAGGGAACGTTATTCAGTTTCATTTTCCCTCGGGTCTTACCATTTGTAAGTAAATAAGGATTCAGCTGAATAAAGGGACTAGGGACTTATATCTAGTGTGGTCAGTCTTGTCCAACGTCAAGTTATAAACCAAACGGATAAAAAGCTGTCTCTTATCAATTTTACCTCCTTTCACTTTCCCTCAGCATCTGTAATCCAATTTCAGTAGAGCGATGCTTATTCTTGTGGGTAAGGTGGGACTCTTATTTTCTTAAAACTCAGGATCCCATAACTTTCTTCCTTCCCGACGATAACATTTCACTCACTGAAATTGAATGCAATACTCACCTGTTTAGGATGCAAAAAACATCCCTGCGAATAAGAAGATCCAATGGAGCCTTCTAACGTCCATACAACGCTAACAAACTCATCCGAACTTTTAGTGAACAAACTCTAATCTAGAAAAAAACTCCATATTTATTAAAGGGGCAATAATTCATTTGAGGCCAATAAAAAAAGGGAGTTGGTCAAACACGGGAACAATATTTAACATACAATAATTCATGTGTTTTACAAAATGCTGGTGAGGATTTGACATCTTGCTTGCAAGTGGGTCTCTACATTTTACCTATCGACATGGAAATTTAAAAGAATAACGAAACTATTTCCTTGACTAGACAAAAGCGTATGAAATAATACTTGGAAAATAACTTTGTGACGAAAAACATTTCGCTTAACCTCCTCACTTTCACTGAGAAATAAATTGAGACCGACATCAACAACTCGTAAATCTTTTAGAATTCCTTTTTTTAAAGGAAAGGAATCCATCATATTTTAGTCCACCCACCTTCATTTTTTCAAGTATGACACTGGTTCCCACTCAACTATTTTTTTTAGCTTCTGTTCATTTTATTTAGTGCGAGACTAGAGTCAGTTGTAGTGATTCCACTGAAAGGCAGACATTTAAGGAGGAATGCTAAAAAATCGTAAAATATACCAAACCTTAGTTTTTAGACAAGAGCGGGTTTAGTCTTCTCAACTTTGTAATAAAAGTCCTTTGTATCAGATGCCAAAGTTTTTATAGAGCATAAAATGATGAGCTGCTGTTGAACTGCTTCAAAATTATTAACCGCAGTTCGTGGTAAAAATGTGTAGGTAACAGGAAAATATTGTGTATCATGTTCACCGTTTTGATGCTACTCTGGGCCACAAATAAATTGAAGTTAAACATTTTATGATTTTTTGTCTCGTCACCTTGTCCTCGTAAAAGGTTGGAACGTGACTCGACACCTGATGAGAAACAATCTCTTGTTATTGACAGGGAGGGAGGTGTTTCCAATATAAAAACAGCAAGTCACGCGAAACAATGTGTCAGTATAATAAGACGAAGGGAGTCTGAACTCCTTCAGTTTCAATATAAACACCATTTTTCCGATTTATACCCAGAACAACTGACTTTAACTTTCTTTCAATCTTAAAAACAACATGGAACGAGTTTCCATCTTGCCTTTTTAATCTCAACAAAAAGAACGCAGTCAAGGCAGAAACCGGTTTTCATACTCACTTTGAGTTTGTTTACCACTTTTTACCCTCCTTTTTGCCCTCCTTTCCTTGACTATTAATTACAAAATGAAACTTGGCCCCTTCCAAGCACTATAGCCATTTTGATACTACTAAAAATGGAGCTAAATATTGTCCACAATTTAAAGCTGTGTGAAAAGAAAGATATTAAATTGTTTTAATCACTGTACCTAGGTAAAACATTTTTTCGTAAATATTTCATTATTTTTATTCATGTCAGAATTATGTTTACAAACTAGAGTACAAAAGTTTTTTATTAGCTAATAAATAAAAAAAATTACATTGACTAGTACGGTAAGGAAAAAAGGAGACCAAGTAGTGCCATGGGAGCTAGTGGGTTGAACGAAATCTCTAATTTAATCCTAATCTTGAGACTTAATCCATGGCTGGCAGAGGTTATCTGAGAAATTAAACAAAATTTAATTTACCGATAATTTAAAATCAGAAGATAATAAGTAGGAAATGTAACTAACCTGAAATTTTTCAAATCTTGAATCACTTCCAATCGGTGGACAGGAAAAGACTACGGTCAAGTTTGACTTGATGCAAAATGATGAGACAAGGATGAGAAGATCGTCAACTGGCAGGGCTCGTGGTTGCCACATTTAGTGTTGGAATAGGGTGAAGTCCTTTTTGAAGATGTAGACCTTCGTTGTGAGTTACGTCGTTTTGATTTTGAGACATGGATTGGGCAGGGTTAACGTGGTTTGGGATTAAATCAGGCAGTTGGACGGCTTCATTATGGGATGAATGACTTGAATCTAGTGGAAATAAACAAGATTTGCGTAAGTAAGTAAATGCCAAAATTTCACGGGTCTGAAATATTCAGAAAATTATGATCTATCTTATTAGACTGTTTTAGGCTTTTTCCGTCTAAAAAAGTTTCGGGTTTGAGAAGTGTGTTTAATAAATTTTCCGCAATCGGGTTACTGCATGGCAATCTTATAAAATTGGGAAATTGAATTTGAGTAAAAAAGGATCATGAAACACAGCAAGTTGCGAACAAGTTTTTAAGAAATAAGCTTGGCTTCATTTCACCAAGTCAAAATTTCAGACTGTCTCAATTTTCCCATGATATTTATCACTCTTTTCTAGATCCTTGAAAAACCTCAAATTTCTGTAACTCACCATTTCCACAACTAGGTCTTCTTCTTCTCACTCTTCCCAAGGAACTCCTCCCACTATTGCTCAATCCCAAATAAACCCCCACAAGCAATCTACTCACAAAACTTTCTTCTTCTGCAACTAGTTCATTGTCTGTTTCACTGACTGCCAAAGTCATGACCACTTTCTTTGGTAGAATTTCACTCCATTCTTTCTCTTCATCCTCACTTATTTGAAATGCAATTGCCATGATGGGCTCCTTAAAGTTGTAAAAATTTACTTATTTGTAACGGGGATGAGTAGCAGTGGAAATACAGAAATATGGAACGGGGTAAGACGAAACTAAATTGTTGGATTCAGAGTACCTCGGATTTCAGAGTTGTGTTTTGTTGGAAGGGTGTCTTCGAACTGAACAGTTGGAACTGGGGTGGTTGGAGTTTTACACTTGAATCACAGGGTAAATGTAAGTTTGGCTGAAAGGATTTTCCTTCCTTGTGCAGTTGTACATACTACCCGGGTGAGATTGTTCTGCATAGTTTCAAATTATTACGCAATCTTGCCTCCGAATTTAGCGTGAGATATTTTTGCCATCACAATAACTAAAAACCTGTAACCTCGTTTGCACACTTGTCCTTTAAACTTGGTCTATAAAGTATCTATCCGAAACCTCTCAAACTAGGGAGTTATTATAAAACTTGGTCTCATCCTCGAACTTTTAGCCAATTTGAGAATAACTCGAAAAAATCCACTAAAATCGATGTTTATTTTATTGTTTTTTATTAAGGCACGTGTATCGAAACTAGCAAGTAAGGTAATTTATCAGTCGACCCAGGTGCACACTCGGCTTCTACTTGTAAACCAACATTAGAGAAGACTGGACAATTCCATAAACAACGCAGAGAGATATACGCTCAGATAGAGTTGAGTAAATTTGAGTTAGGGGGCAACTGGTGGAGTTGCAGTATTTGTCTCCCTTTTGCTGTACAACCAATTGAGTAAGATACAGAATGAGAAAGAAGAAAATGAGACTCGTATCAGGAAACTGGAGTTTGGAGACTGTCTCTGTTTTGTGAGATACAACTCCAACCACCCCATCTCAAATTGCTCAGTATTCCACTACCCTTCCAGCAGGACAGTCACGTTCATTTCGTGCTCGGTTCACCACCCTGAAAAGCTAAATGTATCAATCAACCCCAGTTGATTTTATTGTGTTTATACTGCTGTAAAGAGTCGAGTCAATAATTTTAATAAAGTGTGCAAAACAGAGAGTGTCGGTTATTATGGCAATTCCATTTCAAATTAAAGAAGACCAGGACAAGAAAAGAGAGACTGTGCCACTGAAAGTGGCAGTGACTCCAGAACCAATGAGTGAAACTGAGAACGAAGTTACTGAAGGTGAAAGTTTTGTGGGACGATTGCTCCAGGAGTTAATGGAAGTTT
>JAAXNX010002092.1:0-14738 GCA_036491905.1 Folsomia manolachei
AGTATGCTGTCAACTAACTAAGACTCAATCTAAATTTCCTTTTTCGCTCCTCATTCCTACTCAATCTTCGGCGAACTTTATAGTCCCTGAAATGATCCACAATCCGACTGAATACCTTCCCTTTAAAGTACTCTCCACAAAATAGCAGCAACCCAGCCGCTGCAACCCCAACACAAAGAATGAATAACGTCGGAATGCATCCCTCCATTGACATCGTATTCCTTGGAGGTTTAAACACTCCGGCACGCACCCTCCGGAAATTCCTTTTCTCATGAAACTCTTTCCTTAATCTGGCATAAATCCCTGTCTCAATCAACGCCTTGATGCTTCGGATAATGTTTGAGACTCCAGGATTTTGGACAGCCACCCCATTCCAGCCAGGACGGAGATTTACCCCACCCGCAAAAAATTTTATCCAAGGATACTTTCTCGTTAAGTATACCATCTCAGCGTCCAGTGTTCCTCCCTCCGCTACCAAAACCGTCCTCCCACATTCCACAACTTCTTTCTCCACACGAGACACATGCTCGATATAGGAAAGTTTATCAAGATTCTCCGTATTTCTTGGAAAATGACGTTGCGTTGGACGAAGCAGATTCAGCTCCAGTTCAAGAGTCTTCCGGTTATCTGTTCCTCGCAAGTAGTCGAGAACGTAGACCAAGTAATGTAAATTAAGAAAGTCAACAAACTCAGGCAAGGCATTATTGTAGGTTATAGAACCTCTTCTTGGGAGAGATAAGAGGGCAAAGCAATCTTCTGAGTGGCTAAATTTCGCCAAGTTATCTTCTTCATTTGTGGCTTGAACAATGCCGTACAAACCCTTAACGAAATCTCGATACCAATCCAAATCAAAACTGGCTTCAGAACTGTTACCTTTGCCATCTCTATACTCTTCGCAACTATACCTGACTTCTTGCCAATCACAGACGAGATCTCGGAAAGTATTTACACTACTCGAAGGCAACGGAGAATGCAGCCCAGTGATCATTAAGCTGTTATAAAAATTCGTAAGGAGAACGCAGTTCAATATCCAAGCCCCAAACGCAAAGCGGAATGCTGTATTTTTTTCAATTTGGTCCGGAATGGGAATCCCGTCTTCTAATAGGGCTCCCAACACGTACATCCAAGGACAAAATGAGCTCTTAAATTGACTCAGGTGCAAATACAAGGAAATACAGAGGACAAGTAGAACCCCTCCTAGGGACACGGACACCCAAATTGCTGGCTCAAATGGTGTCAAATAAAAATCAAAAGTAATCGCATTCCGCGAGTAGCAGGTCAGGAAATTATGGGCTGTAAGTTCGGTCGGAATGAAAACCCAGTCAAATGTGGATATCATAGTTTGTAGGCCTATTCTCGACTTTATTTTGGTTGAATCTGCCCGAAATACAAGGGACGAATTGGTGTGGGACATTAGGCTCTGAAATATGTGCAAGTCAATGGAAATATTGGTCTGGTTACGATTGAAGGGGTTGAAGTGCTGCTGGATTTTTGTTAGGTCGACACCATCAGGAATAACAAGACTCTCGGGATGGTTGAGTTCCCAAGTTTCCCATTCTTGGGGAGGCTGTCGTTGTTCTTGTAATAGTTGTAATAGTTCAAGGATGTTGCTTCTCTGACCGACATATATGCAGGAATCGTGTTGAGACACAATTTTAAACGCTTTAATGGCAAGGCAGACCATTAACTTGTTTTTCTTGGAGAATTGTACAATTCCTAAAAATTCTATGTCGACCTTGTGAATATCCTTTGCAAAGGAGTTGATCAAATCTTTGTCCGTTGCGTATAAAAGATGAAACTCGTTGTCTCGGGAGTCGATGGAAATCATTTTCAATTCAACCGGAAAACTGAGCGACATCATTGCCACCCTTTGGTAAAGAGGGAAGTAAGAGTCGTTTAAAAATGGGGGCACACCACAATGGTTGGAAAACGCTATAAATAATTCTACAGGGGGCGACACGCATTTGACATACATTAAAAATTAGGGTTTCCGAGGAATTGGCAATCCATCCTATGTCTGTTATTGTTGTGGGGAGCACTTGAAAATGGGCAAAGTTTGACGAGTGGTGACCATTATGAAGAATTTGCAAGTCACAGTTTTCAATTCGGGCCAGTAGTGTGGCTAAATTGGGTTCGATATTGGCTCCAGAAGTTAGTTTACAATTTAGATAATGCAGACATGCAAAATAAATCAGAATTAGCACTCACAATTCCCATTGTTGTTTGGCGATTGTTTGCCAATTTGTTAAATGTAGACCTTTATGTATTTGAAATAACGTCGAAAACTTGCACAACTAAGGTTTTGCTCAGTTAGTTAAAATCTTATGGATATTTGTTCTCATTTGTGTAGTTCGATTGCGCCCAATTGTTTTTCATCATCGTAAGTGGTTTTATTTCTGCTCGCGTTTTGATGATTTACGAATGCAGATATTAAAACGCGCATTTTAAAGGTCAGGTACTCATATTTTATTCAATTCCTTTAGGTCTCGGGATTGAGTATTAGAAACGACTTTCTTAAAACAGCACAGAACTTCACGCAACCCGCATAAAATGTTTTATATATGTTTGGCTCCAGATTATTCTTTAGTATTAAATTTAAAAATAACAAATAACCAAGGTGGAAAGTGTTGCATGTCTTTTCATATAAATAATTTTAGAATATATCTCAAGTCTTTGATGAACATCATACTCGGTTATTCTTGCGACACTGGTTATATTTATGAAAATTTTCTGAATCAATGAAGGAACATTATGAGCATCCAAGTTGCCATCATTTTGTAATTAATTTTTATCAGTATGCTAAAAACGTCTTCAAATTAATTTGCGCAAATAAACCAAATTCCAAGTAATTTTCCAAGGAATTAATAATCAATTTTTTTTATACAGTCAAATTCACTTTAATTCAACAATTGCATAAAAAACAACTTATTTCCGATTTTGTTACAATTTTAGTCCGTCATATAAATTATTTTTGTAGTCCGTTTTTACCTCAAGCCTTTGCTGGGCATTCCTACACAAATAAAAATTACGATAAAGTATAACAAATTGGACCCAGTTTTGTATGCGTTTATAAAGGATTTACCCTGGATGTCTGAGACGCAAGTCATGGGAGTATCCATTTCCTTGCAGGTCCCTTCATAAGGAGGTGATGGCCACTTTCCTCCGGATTTTTCATCTGAAATAGAAATTAATGATGGACCAGGGCTCTTGCAATAATATCTTCAAGAAATGAAAGCCTTACATGCTTGGGCACATTTTTTAGTCTCCAAGTACCATTTTTCTCCTGCCAACTGGGAGGGTTGATCTGGGGCCCACATTTTCTTCATGCATTTATGAGCCCCGTCTTCACTAAACTTGTCACCTTGGATGACCCCTTTTTCTCTCAGGAAGCAGCCCATGTAGCACTGGATGCAATGATAAGAACACAGTTATAAAAAATAAGATTACTCCATGATAGTACTGACTTACATTCATCTCAGCAATGTTCATGGCGTCACATCTTTTAGCGGCTTCCATACCTTCGTCGCTCATACCAAGAAGACCTGTGTGGCAGCCTTTGTACGATTCTAACTTAGCTTTTATGACATCGGATCGGGACAGGGTTTGGGTTGAAACGACGAAAATGAGGGCCTGGAATAAAATTTCTGAGTAGAAATTGTTACTCACTTAAAAATATAAATTTTCCGAGTAGTTTTTTTTACTCAGCGTGAGTATAAAGGGAAGTATTACCAGCCCCACGAGGAGGATGAGGGAGGAAGACATCTTGATTTGACAAAGTTCCAAGTTGCTGTTTCCTAGAGAGACGCTGTGACGGTATGAATCAACTTATTGCCTAGTTAGCGTCCTTTTATTGCGGCACTCAATGGATCGGGCATCTGATTAATGTTCAAAATCAATGAATCAGCTTTTTGTTCCATTGCATTGCAGAATTTGGTATTTTTATTGTCCCATTGTTTTATCAATTGCGAAAATAGAACTCTTACAAAATGAAATTATAAAAAAATAAGTATCCAGTCCGAGAATGTATTAAAATTACCCAATACTCTCTTTGAACAATTTAGTTTACGTTGGCTCCATTTTATGTAATCCATTAAAATTACCTTCCGCGAAGGAAGTCGAATAAAAGACTTGGCATTGTTTCATTTTGTAACTTATTCTTCTGCAGGATGTTATTTTTTAACATTTTGCCCTTGTATGCGGAAAATAGTGATAATGCATCCAGTTACACAATTTTTATATTCCATACATATTTGTATTTATTGAATCAAAACCAACGAAGAAACCCACATTGTTTCAACTTACTGAAAATGTAATTGAAAATTATTATACAGTAAAAACAAAAATCTTCGCTTCACATCCAAAACTAATAGTCAAGTTTTGGAAGAGAATTCATAATTGCAATGAATTTGCTTTAAATTAAATTTAACTTAGCTCTGCTTAATATAGCTTTAAATAAATAATGATAAATTTATTGATATTTCACAACTTTAGCCTGAATCCAATCCTTGTAATTGACGACTTTAGCATAGACACCAGGTTTTCCTGAAATTATAAAAGAATCACATCATATACTCAATCCATTCGAAATCATTGAAACATATAAATCATTGCCTAAATAATTACCTTTCCTCGCACAGCCATGCCCCCAACTAACAATGCCCAACTGGAGCCAAGGATCCCCCGAAATATTGAGAGGTCCTCCACTATCCCCTTGACAAGAATCCTTACCCCCACCATCCACCCCAGCGCAAAACATATTCTCCGTAATTTCGGATGGATAGAATCCTTTGCAGTCGGCATCCGAGTAGATTTTTACACCAAGATATCGCAACAAGTCCGTCCCTTCGTTGGAACCTTCTGCTATATCTCCCCACCCACTCACGACCCCTTCTCGTCCAACTTTGTAGTCATTGTGGGATGGAAGGGTGACCGCTTTCATGCCAGAATTTGGGGCCAAGTTTAAAGCAACTTTAAGCTATTAAGAAAGAATAAATCACTCAGAATTGAATCAATCAATACCAATATTTTGTCTTTTTATCAAAACTTACCGTTATCACAGCCACATCATGATCTAACGTGTTGGCATTCCAGTTGGGATGAAGTTCAATCCCCGACACATCCTGAAGTTTGCAGAGAGACGCGTATTGGGCGTGGTCACAAACTTTTAACTGTTCCGAGGGCGCCGTGATCATGTCGATACAATGAGCGGCGGTTAGGATGACTTTGGATGACACAATTGATCCTCCACACCAATGAATCCATTTCCTTTTGTCAAGATCGTATCGTTGAATGCTGACAATGTATGGGAATTGATTGGATCCGTAGGCAACCTCTCCTCCAACTATGCCGGGCTGTGGTGCGGGTCCCAGGTCGGGGGGAGGAGGCAGTGGACCCAATTCTGTGGGAGATGCAAGGCTTCCATGAAGGATTATGGAGGAGGTTAGAAGGATAAGAATGGCTTCCGTGGGAAACATTTTTGTCAGGATTTATTGGATAAGATGTGCTTGGTTGAAGGTTTTAGAAGGAATAATAGACGACCTAAAGGACGAAGGGTATTTATGTGAGATGAAGTCAGGTTGTGGCTAATCCAGCAAATAAAGCATCCCTTATCAAATTGTAATGAGTCAACTTGCCGTGGTTTGTTTTCCAGTTTTCTAGGTCCGTCCAATAAAAAGGTATAATCCATCCGTAAATGAATGCATGCATTACTAATAAAGTTTGTACTAGTAAAATTTATTTGTGTATGGCTTCTGCTTAAAAATTCTACGAAGGACTGTTAAACACTCAAGCTTTTTCTTTGGGTCATTCCATGCATTTTATTTAAGGAAAGCTAATCCATGGGCATAAATATCAAACTCTCTGATCCGAATTGTGAGAGATTATGGTTCTATTAGTCTCAGAAATATAGTCTGACAACGGACTTGGGCCATCCTTTCTTATTTTAACTGGACAAAATATATTTATCTCAGGGCAACTCATTCGTATCGTAGGGAAGTTGTTTTGTTCAAAAAACTTGGAGAATAAAGAAAGCTGCTGCTTCTGAAGACACATGAATTGTAAAAAAGGGTCGACTGATTTTTAATTACGTTCAGTTTCAAATTTTTAGAAAGCTGAATACAAAAAGGCCAAACTCGACCATTTTCTGAAATTTTCATGTACTAAATAAGCATTTAGTAACTGTAGCATATTTCATATTCATAAAACGGAATATATGATGCTTTACATGTATGACTTACCTATATTGATATTTCTATATTTCCCAACCTTAAAGTTAGATATTAAAGCAATTACTTAAACAAGTGCCGTTTGCCAATTTATTGATGCCGTTAAATCTTGAGTAAACCATTCATTTAAAAATTCTCTTTTCCGGGTTTAATCCACTTCATTCAAGTTTTGAATTATAGCGATGGATACTTTAGTTAGTACATTGTGATTTTCCACCCCACATCTTTCCTAACTTTGCAGGTCAGTAACTAGGTCGATTCGTGCTTAGTTTTGAAAAAGTTAACAAAAGCTTGAAATTAACACAAACTCTAATTTGCATTTTCTGAATTTACACACATTCTTGACTGGTTGTGCGCAACAGTTAATTTACTTTCACTGAACTGCAACAATATTCCTTTTGGAACAGGCGTTCATTACAATTTCCAGCATAAACATCGACAAACCTCTATAAATCCCCAGTTCATAAACCATTCCTAAAGCGAAAAAAGTCAGTAGTACAACATAAATTATAAAGAAGGACAACAAATTCTTAAACGATAAATGATTCCCATTGGGAGCAATGTTCTCAGGCAATTTAGCTCGAAGCGTATTTAGATAAAATTCTTCCCATTCTACCCAAATTTGTTTGAAGCCTGCCTCGCCATACATTGAATTTACGGATTTAACCCTTTCAAATATATTTAACATCGTGTAATCAAACATAAATCGATAAAGAAAGGCTTGAAGTAATGCATAACACGAATATTTCCCTCCGTGCACCACTTCCTTAATCCACGCCAATTTATAGTCCACGCCTTGCGTGACATATACAACAGCCATTTTTGCATTGAATTTTGACAAATTTTTCAATCCATCATCAGAAAGCGTGGAATTCAGCTAACGTCTGATTCCCGTCGTGTTTTATCCCTTGCACGGCAAACTCGTCAATTATCCGTTGAAGAAAATTATTTCGAACCTCGGGGCTATCACCGAGTTGTGGATAATAAATTGTAAATTTCTTAGCCATCATTTTTTTCAGACTTTGGAATGGTTGAAAATTTTTTGGAGCTACTAATTGAGCTATTAAATAGAATTCGTAGTTCCAAGTGATAATTATACACGGGAAAAATACCGCTGCGAATATAATGCGACGGGTTTTTGTGACTGCAGATTGTCGCAGGAAAATGCCCAGCAATCCAATTGCAATCCTGGCGGCTTGTGTTAATGACAACGTATTTAATATTGGACCAACGGATCCAACTGCTTCCTTTTGCACCTAAATACAAATATAAAAATGATCAAGCTTCTATAGTAATAGAACTAGCAAGTTTAACAGATATGAGCACCTGAAGCACAGATATAAGCACAATGGCAATAAAAGAAATTGCCAACAGCCCCCAAACTGGGATCCGAAAAGGTGATACCCAAACTAAAAACGATACTCTTCCGCCCTTATTTGGTAATTACAATAAATTAAATAACTTTTATCTCCAGTGCGACGTAAAGTTATCCGGCTAACTTGGGCATAATTATAGTCCGTGGATTCAATCCAATGCCAGTAATATCCATAATACTCAGCATTTTGGGTTAATGTACTAAAAGTAATGTTAAGATCTTTACTTATCGACGAAATGGTTCTAGTGTCTGGGACGCAGTGGAACCATCCATACCAACCACCTCCACAGTGGCTACTAATTGGGACTGATGTATGAAAATGTATTTGATTCCAATCACTTCGAAATTGAAAGGGATTCACTTCCAGAATCTTCAGGGATAAGTTGGGCAGGGGCACGCGTCTCGTTTTACAGTAGGGGCACAAATAATACAACTGTAATTTTGGGAGAAATGAATAAAAAGTCCGATACCCAGAATAATAGTCGGATGTGTAAGTTTTAAAATTATCCGGATTATTTTGTCTCGTTACAATTATCCAGGTTGAAAACATGTTGCCACGATATGAGTCACGCTGATGCCGGATATATAAATGTCGTCGATATGAATCCGCTGGACCATCATATTTTACTATAAAGTTAACTACACAATGTTCAAAGTAATGGAAATCATGCTCAAATCTTGAATCTGGAAACACTGTGTCATTTAAAAAATCAAATAGGTAATGGATCCTATCTCCGCCTGAAAGCAATGACTCAGAAATGTCAATATATTCATGACTATCGCTGAATCTTTTGATTTTAAAGGTACATTGTTCAATTCCAACTAAATTATTGGGTAATCCCTTCCACTCATTACGAAATGAATAGAATACGACAAGGGATATTTTTGACAATAGGAGACTAACCAGTAAACTAGCCATTGTAACGAACTCGTGCAATACTTCTGCACAGAAAGACAATATTTGTTGATACCTGATCTGAATCTAATTTTTTCAGTGTTGAGAAAATGTAACCATTTTTAAGAAGCCAGGATACCTGAACGAGATATTGATTACTTGGATAAGTATATGTCAACGTAAGTATTCAGAACTACATCGTGTCATGCCTAATGCTTAGCGTTTCTCCGAACTACACAATACAATTTACAATTATCTCTTGGACAACGGTAAATATCGCAGGTTAATTTTGAGAACTGGGAAAATTCATGAATCAGAAAATAAACGTTGGTCAAAACGGAATCCATAAAATGTTATATAGAAAGTATTGATTCGCCAAGTCTTAGTCACTTGAAACTAAAAAAATAATAGGCGAATACATTTCTATGGATGAAACTTTCATATCAAAATAATTTACTTCTGGGCATTTTCAAGGATTCTGCCTGAATGGATTGTGACTTACATGAGCGTGAATAACGTCCAGTTGGTTTAGCAAGTAAAGTGGAAACAAGGCACAAAGACAAGGATGTGCACTAATAAGGAAAATCCCGTTCCAACAGGACAAAATTCCATAGAATTTTATTCAATTAAACAAAATATCAATGTCATACCAGTACTTGGAAGGTTGTGAATACTCGTCTTACTGCCATTTAGGAAATGTCTGCAAAATGTTTCGTGATATTACTGCTACTCGTGAACAGCTATGTAAGTACTAACATGTTGAGATTTTAGAACATTTTTTAAGCTTTATTTCATAATTACAGGCAACCCCAGAACTACAAGAACCCAACTTTTTAGAAATTATAACGCATAACGTGACCAAGGCAATAGACAAACTCAAAATATTTTTGGAACCAAAACGCATTTTTATACGAAACCTGAGTGGACAAGAAACAAAAGTAAAATGCTCCTCGAAAGAAGATTCCCTTGGCCCCATAACACTGGAAAACAGGAAATGTTGGTCATTTACATTTCACGAGAATTTAATCCGATCCACCCATTTTTGGTGTGAAGTTTCTTGGAATGGAGTTTGGAGAAAGTTTCCTGCCTGGAGTGAAGGAGCTCCGAAATCAAATGTAAATCGGTTCAAACTATTCATGGATGGGGTTTATTTAAACAATAAAAAATTTCGGTATTGGGGACCAATTTGATTACAAGAAAAAAAACCCCTTACTACGTGTAAAGTTCAGCTAAAAACTCTAACGCTATTCTCCACAATGAAGCTCTTGACACAGTGACTACTTCTTAAAAACTGTATTAGCATTAAAACAGTGGATTTATTAAGTAAAAATTGAGGAATTGGAATTAATTTTACTACAACAAATCGAGATATCTCTGAAAACCTTTCATTTACTTATGCATATCAGCGTCGTACCGAAAAGCCATACTGTGTAAATTTCTGATTAGTTTTCATTTTTTTTATCATCTCGTCCGTCATTTCCTTCACCATGACTTCCTTCTTCTTAACAATTTTGATGTCTTTGGCAAGTTCTGTTTTAACTTTCATTGGCCGTTTCATAATGCTGTGTAACGCAGATTTTACTCTACTGACCTTACAAGCTTGCAACCTACCCCCACTGAAATCGGAAACTATCTTCTTAGCCGTCGTCATATCACAAACGTAAGGATTGCATTGAATATTTTCCAGTAGAAACTCATCAGTTGAACACACGAGATCTTCGGACTGCTTCTCTACCTCCATCGCAGTTGGAATGGACATTGATTGCAGTGACATGGCGAGGCTAGCCGCTTAAAAACATTATTTTACCAGTTGAAATTTAAAGCTATAATTAGAATTCAAACTTACCAGAGTCTTCAGTAAAGGGTTTATTTTGAATGATCGGATGCACGGAATGTACTTCAGGATATACAAAAGTTTGTGACTTTGGCGTATTTGGTTGACGCCAATTTTGGGGATTTGGTGTACATTCTGGCTCCCAAGTTCTGCTTGGTTCTGAATAGAATATTGGCATGGTTTGCTCCGGATACGATATTGGCATGGTTTGCTGAACAGGAACTGGAGATGAATACTCCGGCATCTGTGGCGGTGGAGCTATGGTATTGTTGTTCACCTTAAACTGACCCCGAAAAACAACTTTGTGATCAATCCACCGCCTATCCAAAATTTGGTCTGGAAAATGTTTTAAGTAGTTTATTTTATTAATAGTAGATTTACTTTTTAATTTCATCAATGGCTTACCTCGTATATTTTCAAGGTCTTCTTGGTATAGTACATCCGTCAATTTTTTAATAGTCGCCATTTTTCCTTTCCTGCTAACCCATTTTTCTAACATTGCATTTGTCTTGCTGGTACTCGTATCTTCTTTCCGATCGATTTCGTGTATTTGTGAGTCACTCAATCCCAAACTGAAGCCAACGTCTTTCCATTTGTCGGAAGAATTGTAATGCGCGTCTTGAATAAAGATCGTTGTCAGCATATGCACCGAGATTACGAGTTCTGTTCAAAGTTAAAGTAAGTATTGCTTGAAATAGTGAGACATCCAATAAACGATTACCAGCGCAGGCTCCAAGATGTCTAGGGTTGTCCCCCCAAAAGAAGGACCGTACACGTTTTACAGCGTTCATGTCTAGATTATTAAGTGCTTTATCATTTACTCACTGAACAACTACCGGTCCTGTGAGTTGATGAACAACAATTCAATTATTTATTCGGGAAGATGGACTGGACAATCAAATTCAAATTGAGGATAGGTTATCAATTGGGTCAAGCCCAATGTTTATTGTTTTTTTCGGACGTTCAATTTCGAGGCAGAAGGTCATCACTAACCTTTTTCATTGTTCGAATAATTGGAGCATTTAAATATAACTTTTTCCATTTGTTTGAAACATTGTAGAAGTCTCGGACAAAAATAGCTGTCATCATATGCACCGGAACGAGGGTTCCTGCAAGGTCGATCAAGTTATATTCCTGCTGACTGTTTAACGACTTCTCAATTATAAGAAGGGATGAGTTAACCAGAATTCAATTGAGGTTTACCAATCAATTCGGTCACGGACTGATTGATTGATTGTGCATGTGACACGATCACAATACCTCATGGTTTCCGTTGTTTGGATAAGAGCATCTTTCATTTGATGTGATATGTTTTATGGAAACTAGGTCACTGATAAAGTAAGTCCACTGTGTGCGGTTACCTTGAATGTCAATCGAATCGCAAATAAAACCATGTGAACCAAAAAACCAGGCGAAAATTGCAATGAATCTCTGTTGGGCTCGTAACGATTACGCAGTGATATTAATAAATGTATCATGCGTTTTATGATTATCCTCTCAATTTTAAATATAGGTTATCGTTTATCTTTGCATTTATTGTGCTTCAATGGAAATAAAAGTTATTGAATTAAATTGGATCTGCTAAACCACCTTCAAGAGCAACTGTAAACCCAGACTCTCTGAATTCTCTATCCGATCCCATCCTCTCAATTAGGTCGGATGCTAATTTTCCTATTGGAGATGAAATGTCACACTCGTAATTCGGCTCTACCACAACTTCCATTGGGCGTGGTTTTACGACAACATCCAAGTTTTTTTCCGGCACTCCAACTCTTCTGACCCTTGCCACGACAAGATCATGGCTGCAATAATGATGCACCATTTTTTCAATGACAGAGTGTTCGCAGACGAATGGGTTTTCTTGCACATTGCCAATTATTACTGTCATACTTTGCGTCTCAAATAAGCTATTTCCCGAATCTTCCAATTCTAAATGGAATAAAGTAAAGTTGCATTTGATTTGAGCTGTATTTAAACCGTCCCAACTAAATTTATTACCTTCAAGCCTTCCATTAGTTGACATGTTGTTATCTCCGGAGACTGGTTTCCAGGTTAGAGCGAATTTATAAACTATAAAAAATATTAATAATTTCATTTCTCATTTCCAAAATAAATGTTTGGCTTTACCGTTCGACATGTTTTCAGATCGATCAAATACTACCACATCATTATCCTTGTAGCGTTCACAGATCCCTACAAAAACTGCATTCAACTCCTTCGAATATTTAAAATCATTACCAGATTCAAAACTTACGTCGCAATGGCTCCAGCCTCAGTTTCTTAAGCGCACCCTTAACCACTCCCATCCTTGCATTTTTCCCTTTCGTACTTTTCCAGGCTTGGAGTGTGGATTTAAGCATAGCTTCAAGATATGGGGTTGAAGTACTCCCGTTCATTATAAGTTCTCCAGTCATCCTCTCCAAGTCTTGGGTCTGTTCCGGTTTTAGCTGCAGAGAACATGCGAATGCCCTCAAGGACTGGGTGGAAAAGGGGGGCCCATTTCTGCAGAGTAGGGTCACCAATTCACTCACTGTGATGTAACCTATGGGTTACAATTATTTCGTAAAATTGCCCGTTTTAAATGAGTCAGTTAGTTACCGGATATTGGAGTCTTGCTTGGATTAGAAAGCCCAAAGAATTTCTTTAGTAGTTCTGAAACTGACATGGTGCAGAAGTTGTAAATGTGGATGTCATGAAAGAAATGTGGATCACAAATATGCTTTGGTTAAATGAACAAAAGTTCTTTATCTAATCGAATATTATCACTTTGATATACGCTGTAAATAATGAATATAATATATAATGTTGCAACAACTCGAGCGTAAGTTTAACACTATAGTTAGGTAAGTTATATCGGTATTTTGATTATCTACTATTAAGTTACTTGTACACAAGAAATGAAATTGACATTAAAATGTCGACGCTTCATTCGTCCTGTTCGAGAATGACAATATTCTGAGACAAATGCACATATTTTTATTCGATACTTGAAATCCGACGTCCCGATAATCCTGATAGGATACATAACAAGTAATTGATTGAGCTAACTTCACAGCGATAAAACATGATTGACTTTGAATAGTTGAATAAATTTAATCAGTTACACTAAATCGCTGCCCGAGTGTGTTATACAGACAACTGAAATTACAACGTACTCAAAATGGGGCTCCTTAAATTTACTTGTGGCCTTATTTTAGTCGCTATTTTTATGCAGATTGCAAAAGCTCAGCAAAATCCCGTTTTCCCAGGATGGTATGCCGATCCCGAGGCTATAATTTACAATTCAACTTACTGGATATTTCCAACTTTCTCCTCAACCGAACAACTGCATTTCGATGCATTTTCCTCCCCTGATCTCATCACTTGGACAAGACACTGGAGGATAATTACCAATGCAGAAGTTACCTGGGCTTGGAAATCCATGTGGGCGCCTTCCGTCCTTTTTCATGGTGGAAAGGTATTCTAATCCGATAACCGTATGATAACCCATGATAAGAACTTCTTCTTTTCCCAGTACTACTTTCTCTTCAGTGCCAACGCCATCGACTTTGAAGACCAACTGGGCGGAATTGGCGTAGCTGTCTCGGATTTTCCTCAAGGTCCATACCGTGACTTACTGGGTCGTCCTTTGATAAATGCCATCGCCAACGGGGCCCAGCCAATTGATCAATTTGTCTTTAAGGATGTGGATGGCACTCTCTACATGTTTTACGGTGGATGGGGACACTGTAATTTGGTTAAACTCAATAACGATTTTACAGCTTTGTTGCCACTTGACGGAAACGGCACAATTTACAAGGAGGTTACTCCAGAAGGTTGGCATATTAAGAAAAAATTGCAGTCATAAAAAAATTGTTCAATAATTAAACTACAATTCTGCACATTTTTTTCTGTTTAGGCTACGTCGAAGGTCCCTTCATGTTTGTCCGGAATGGAACATATTACTTTATGTGGTCCGAGGGAGGCTGGACAGGTCCCGACTATAGGGTGGCATATGCCAAATCTGACTCGGTTTTTGGACCATTTATCCGTGAACGCACCATTCTTGAGCAGGATCCCAATATCGCTACCGGAGCAGGACATCACAGCATGCTCAACGTCCCTGGAACGGACGAGTGGTTTATCGTTTATCATAGGTGAGTGCATATGCTCGACTATCCATCAAATCTTATCTTAATGCACTTACAAACTACTGAATCGAACACATTCAGACGACCATTAAACGAGACGGATGGTAATCATCGGGTAACTTGTATCGATCGCATGGAGTTTGACCTGGAAGGCAACATTCTCCCAGTGCAAATGACACATGAGCAGACTTGCTAGTTGACATCGCCGCTCCGAACCCCGCACCACACCAAAATCTCAAAAAAAATCCCGCTCCGAACCCCGCACCACACCACAAATTCT
>JAAXNX010002093.1:0-14725 GCA_036491905.1 Folsomia manolachei
AGCAGGTGGTTACACACAAAAAGAATGGCAAAAATAAAAATAGACCCATTTGTGTTGTTAAATTGAAATGAATGACGAATCAAGCGTCACTTGTAGCCCTTTCATTATTTCATTATAAAAGTTAATTCGAAGATATAGATAAAAAAAGTTATCTACAATTCTGTAACATGAGCGATTCGAACTTACGTCTCTTACTTTAAACCAGTGTAAGTTAAGTACGTCACTTATATTTTGAGTAATTGTAGATGAATACAAACGGAGTTTCGTGTTGCTTCCTTAAAAAAAATTGCCCTCGACTCTGAATGCGGTTAACAATAAGTGCAAGACTCGGATGCAATATAAATTTTAGCAAAAATCTGCAAAACCTGACATCGTTTCGCAACTTCAGTTTTTCACTCATAAAATACTTGATTCCAGTGTCCTAGCAAAATTCACACACAAATTGCATAATTCATAGGGATAGAGCCACCAGCTTATAGTTTACATTAGTAGGAAACCCTGTTCTTCTGAATAAATAAAAAATAAATTATGGTGTGCTGGACGGGGACTGGGATTTAAAAAGGATTTACTTTTTTCTTTTTATTTATGTATGAATGTACTCATACCATGCTTCCTCCAAACTTGGGTAGAAGAGAGTTAGTGTTTAGCGAGATTTATTTTTATATTTTTATGGCCTATTTTATGTCTTTATGTGTTTTGGATTTATATTTTTTATACTGTCCCCTGAATCTTTTCGTCGTCTCGAGTGTAATAATTACGTAGTTTTTTTCTACCCCGTAGCACCTGGGTAAGAAAGTGGATAATGGAACTATTCTCATATTCATGTCGAGCTTTCATTGTGGCAGGCTTAATTACAATGGCTGCACTTTAGTATTACATGCGTGTGAAACACACTAGAGTGGAAAATGAAGTATACACACAAGAAGTTTTGAAATGTTGTAATGCTTATTCTACAAGAATAACAAAGGAATGACAAAAGGGAATCATATACAAAACTTGGACTTCCTGCCCGAGTATTGTTGTTGAAGTGTTTTAGTTACCGGATATTTAATCAACCAATTTACAAGTTTGAGTTGATGTTGAAATTGAATTGAGCTTTTATTGAGTTTTTGGCAAAATCCATTGAACGTTTTACTTTGTGTAATAGTCAATTCTGCTGTATTTTTGTTGTGTGTGGAAATCAATAGCAATTCAGTTTGTGGTAATTTTAGTTGACTGAAAACATACCTTTTATATTATTTTCAGATTTTACATTCAAACCACAAAATTCTAACCGAGGGACAAGGACTCAAAACTTACCAATAAATATCATCAAAAAATGGTAAGAGCCTATTGCATTTTGCATTTTTTGATATATATAAGCTGGTAAAACCCTTCACTATTCTACAGGAAGGGCTTTCAGCACGGTTTTAACTTAATAATTACTTATGCTTAAAAATTATAAATAGCAAGGTAGCTCAAATAGTTAACTTCGGGCCTATCTCCGATATCTCCGTTGGTTTTAGGAATAAATTAGGGTTTCTAGACTGGGAAAGGAGTTTTGCACAACACCACGTCTGTAGTAACATTCTGACAGAACAAAAGGCGAAAGCAGGAACAATATTTCGTAATATGGGTTATAAAATATGCGCAATTATGAGTTTGTTTGTGAGGGTTTTATGTGGATGTTTCCATTTATGGTAATGATTATGTTTAGCTTGTGCTATGTCTTTCTCAATAGTGTCAGAAATACGGTAAAAGTTAACCATCTTTAATGTCTGCGAATACATTATAATCTTCTATAATTCCATCCTAAATTTCTTCAACTGCGTAATAATATTAAAGAATAATAGAGAATTCTAGTGTTTTCAACTAGTTCAAGTATTTAGGATTACATCCACCGCTCATTTGGAAAAGAGTTATAAACAATTTCGTTAGTTTAGCTTGTGCTATGTCTTTCTCAATAGTGTCAGGAATACGGTAAAAGTTAACCATCTTTAATGTCTGTGAATACATTATAATCTTCTATAATTCTATCCTAAATTTCTTCAACTGCGTAATAATATTAAAGAATAATAGAGAATTCTAGTGTTTTCAACTAGTTCAAGTATTTAGGATTACACCCACCGCTCATTTGGAAAAGAGTTATAAACAATTTCGTTGGAAGAGGCTAAAATTGTGCAATATTTGACGTTTCTCGTAGTCGCCATCTAAATTCCTATTTCATTAAATTGGGGAGACAAAGCAAACGTGGAATTCTTGATCAAGTTTTAACACTTGAGTTTATCCAAGGAATTCGAATGCACTTAAAATTCCTAATCTCATTTCATTTCATACTTTCCAGTCCAAGGAACCCTCCAAATTTTAGAATCTAATGCCTGCATTAAAATACATATCATATTGCACTCCAAACTAGTTGAATCACATGCAGTAAGCATTTCCTCACACCGTGTGTAATATCTGTATTTTTCGTCGTCACATTGTAATGT
The DNA here is from genome assembly GCA_036491905.1 of Folsomia manolachei. Taxonomy (NCBI): domain Eukaryota; kingdom Metazoa; phylum Arthropoda; class Collembola; order Entomobryomorpha; family Isotomidae; genus Folsomia; species Folsomia manolachei. Next base: position 2,469 of record JAAXNX010002093.1, read on the forward strand.
GCTTTAAAAAGGTATATGAATTTTACAATACGTACTATAAAGTTTGTCATCTTTTGATTTAATTATTTTCATACATTTTCAAATCATCATTCTAAAGTTCAAGTTTTTTAAATTATGAACTTTAAACTGATGCATTGAGAACTTGCATATGAGACAGAGAGCAAGGAAGTCAATCATTAATGGTGCATATTGAAATTGAGGAAAGGTCACCCTGGCCGGGTAGCTGATTTAATAGTGTCACCATTCAAGATGCATCGTAACTCTTGATTTGAATCGTAATATTTCAATCAGCAGCACTGAAATACACATTTACAGATAACACAACACCATGTCCTACACACTGCACCATGAAATACACCAAGGATAAAAGGATTCGAAATAAATTTTCATTTCAACCTCAGCCGTCAACCAACCATGTAATCACTTTCATATCTTTTTAGCCCAACCCACCAAAGCAAACAGATACATTCAGCATTTATGTATATGCAAAACAAAATTGCAGAAAAAGAAAGAAAGGGCGAATTGATGCGTGGGTAGAAATAAGGAGGATCATGTAATGGAAACGACCAGCACAGCAGTATGTCCAAAGTGGTGCCAAAAATGTAGAATTGAAATCAGTAAATCTTGATGCTAAATTGGCAACGGTTTTTAAACAATATAATGGACTCCACTTTTAGGTTCTTTATTGTCATTTTGTGATGTTCATATGAGTTAGAATTAAGTATGAGTCATCAGATTAATACTTTTCTGACATCCTCATTGAGAATCTTTATATTTGCTTTGCTCACCGAGCATTTGTGATCCTTGTATATTCAGATATCGAAAATTCAATTGCGAACCTGCATTTCTAAAAAAACATCATATTTGATAGCGGATTGTGAAATTTGAATTGATGCAAATGCACCATTCTATTCTGGTCTGTTCCAAGTTTCTAATGCCATTCTATAAGTATTTCTCACTCATTTTTACCAATCGAGTTAAAACAAGCAGACAGCAGTAGACACCAGAAAAGTAAACTGTAGCCGTCCCGTCATTTTTCTGCTTTCTCCACAGCTTTTTTCACAATCACACTCCGAGCTGAAGACTGTTGCAAAATTCACGAAACAAGATGTCCATGTCGTCCAACCCGTCTTGTCTGTCATATAAAACTAAACCATAAAAAGTATTTCTTAGGTGAGGTGTAGATTCGTTGGGTTTAGAGCGTATTGTGTAAGATTTAAAAAATAAAATTAACCAAATAATTTCGTCCCTTGGATATATAGTTTTTTACAATTTTGAAAAAGGATTTGAAATTTTGAGCACTCGAATTAGATGCGTTATCGTCATAAATGATTCAGGAGTACTTGCAATTATGACAAAAAGTGTTTTTTTAATTTTTAAATGTTTTTTTAACGATTGACTGCGTGTAGGTAAGTTTTTCTTTTAACCATTTGCCTCGCCTAAGAAAAGATGAAGGTTTTCCTTGTGGGTGAAAGAAATAAAGTTTCAGTCCTACATAAATGGTCACGAACCATTAGAACCATGTCTTGTAAAAGCAGTTCTGTCCGCTAAAAAGTATATTGTTGTGATTCTGGTAATGGTCGAGGTTGGCAGAACTTTTTTTCAGTTAAACTCTAGAAAATGAGAACAAACTGTCAAATGACACCGAATTCCACCATGTTGCTTTACCCCCTCCTTTTCCTTTCTTGACTGTGACAGTTTCCTTGCTCGCAGAGAATTTCAAGTAATGTATTGCATAAGATCTAAAGTAATGAAATTGATGCGAAAAAAGCAACTACATAATATAACTCGGAATTTGAAGGTTGCTCGCAGATATCACGGATTGTACTTCACTGAAGAACATACGTAAGTGACAGGTTCATGTTGTACAATAAAAAAGCAAAGTTTACAGAATAGAAATAGTTGGCAGCTTCAATCAACTATAATATTTTGAAGGGATTACAGATATGAGAATATGCAAATGACATGCCTTGCCCTGGTAAGAAAGTTGCAAATAAACTTTAATTCAATAAGAAAGTAGTCTTCAACCACGTTCTAGTTTTAGCAAATAAGGGAGTTTGTAATGATACAAGTTTATATCCTATAACAGGCTTGCTCGTTAGCGAATATTTTTTTTATAAGTATCAATTTACAAGATTTCCTGTTCGTTGAATTTGCAAGTTTGCAATCGAATAATTCCAATTCAAAAGGCAAATCAAAGGATTATATTTACGTAAGTAATTACGTATTCACTCTGGACTAGAGTATAATTCAATAACGGGGAATTTTTTTATCGCCAGTTGTAAAGAAAATTTTTCTAAAATTCAAAGGGCAAATCAAAGGATTATATTTACGTAAGTAATTACGTATTCACTCTGGACTAGAGTATAATTCAATAACGGGGAATTTTTTTATCGCCAGTTGTAAAGAAAATTTTTCTAAATTTGTGTAAGTAGTTCCGATTTCCTTATTCGTCACAACTTTAGGTTTTTTTCAATAATCCAATTTGCTTACAAAACGCATCATTTTATTTATCTAATAAATAGAAAATATTTTAAGGGTATTTTTTGCAACCGGACAAATCCCGATTTCTTTAATTCCTGCTGTTCTATAGGGCATATTACGTTATTTTATTAGTATAGTTTTGCTCGGTTTAACTATGTTTTTATCTGCCCATGGTTGACAATTCCCATTTAGCAAAATTAATGATTATTTTCCCGATAAAAAGCAATAAAATAGTTCCGATTTCCTTATTCGTCACAACTTTAGGTTTTTTTCAATAATCCAATTTGCTTACAAAACGCATCATTTTATTTATCTAATAAATAGAAAATATTTTAAGGATATTTTTTGCAACCGGACAAATCCCGATTTCTTTAATTCCTGCTGTCCTATAGGGCATATTACGTTATTAGTATAGTTTTGCTCGGTTTAACTATGTTTTTATCTGCCCATGGTTGACAATTCCCATTTAGCAAAATTAATGATTATTTTCCCGATAAAAAGCAATAAACGAATTTCTTTTAAAACGCGAATCCATTCTGTTTAACAAAGTTAGCGGTATATATCTATTGCACTCATGAAAATTTACGCTTTTTCTCACCGGATCAAGTAGTAATAGTAAAATAGAACTCTCTCCACAAATTGTATTCCAGAAATACGAGTTCAACTATTTACAATTTACAACTCATACATTCCATGGCAGTAATGCAATGCACTGCAGTAAAACAGTGTTCTATTCACTTTAACCAGTCACTCGTTTTTTATGTATTTTGATCTGAACCTCTGCCAATTTGCTTCAGTCAGTCAGTGAGTCTTCCTTCTCATTCTTCCTTTCTTCTGCCTCTTTTTTTCTTAAAACAAATCCTTCCTTCCAATACCAACATTACATATATTCAACCAAACCAAACCATAGGAAACGAAGCCAAGTTGGTTCAGTTTTGGTTGGAGTGGAGTGGAGTTCAGTTGTTGAAGGAAGGGTTGGAAGGATTTCCTTGGTTGTGCCATGTTTTTTAGTGCATGGGTTTTTTTCAGTTAGTGTCACTCACTCCAGTCAACTCAGGCAAGTTTTTAAGCAACAGGAGATTTCGCTTTACAAACACAAATCAGGTTACCCACTTTAGAAATATTTTGGTTTGCTTTTGTTTTAAAATACATTAACCAAATCTGGAAGTAGGAGAAGGATTCAAGTATCAAGTACAAGTGGCTTGTTTTATGCTAGGATTGGGTAAATTTAATTCAATTAGTTGGTTTATTAGGCTACCTTTCTCTCGGTATCGAATTATATTTCCTGGATTTCAACTTATGATTAATGCTTATATAATATTCACAACAACCCGATAGGATATTGCAACAAGTGGCAGTGTTATGCATTTCAAGTGTAGGAAGTACATATTTGCTAGATTTAGTTTAAATGCTTCTGTAGAAAGGTAGGTAATGACATACACCATTTGACGTATGTATCTGTAAAATTAAGGATATTAACTTTTCAAGCCTAAGATAACAATAGCCTTTGTCAAATTGTGGGTTCTATGCACTCTGAAATAACTGTTTCGGGTTTTGTTTAATTTGTGTGGCATCGTTTTATCCATTTCACTGTTCGAGAACATGTATGGATGGCTTAAATGAATTAGATCGTGTCGTGCATTTACCTGGAATGATGAGATAGTTTTAATTTGTAAAGCTTCACAAATGTTTAGAGTTTCTGTTCTGTTGTGGTCTTCAACATTCATTCACGCACACATGTGGCAGGCTTGACATGAGTTGAACCTTTGTTCAGTTTTAGCAAAGGAATGACAAACTAATCCAATATCTGGTATTTTAATAAAGCTCGATGGATTACCAAGTAACGGATTGTTCAAAACGTACAGAGCATCGAAATGAAAGTAGTTTGATACATACTATATTGTCACGCTGTTTCTATTATATTTACAAAATAATGATTTATAATCAAACTAAAAAGAACGATTAATTGATATTGAACATTTTCCAAGTGATTTTTTAAAAACACACAGGTCATACTCGTAGCTTATTTTACTTGAAAATATTCCTTCCCGAGTGCCAAATTAAATGCATAAAAAATTGATAAATGTTAATTTTCTCGCATTAAACCATTACTTAAGGGAAATCTAATTTTATAACTTCAATCGTCTCTGTCCAATAGGTTACTGACGGCTGGGTAGTGCATTCACTTCCAAGACACCCTTCCTTTTAAACAACTCGTCTCAAGATAAGATCATATCATTCCCAGCAGAGGAAAAGAGACGACACGATCAGATCTCCATCTCCACTAACCGACCATTGATGGATTGATGAAAGCAAGTTAATGGACCCTAATTATTTTCTTATTGTTGGCTACCTATAATGATTTCTTCCGCACTCAACAAATTCGTACAGTGCATGTGGTCTCCTTGTCGAACAACCTAAGAATTAAACCCGACCCAAGAATTAAATAGTAAACTAATCTAATATTCCCAACCAAGTCCAAGAAGAAGAAATATTGAGAATAACACCAATCCCAAGAGCCAACATCTAAAGAAAAAGACACGCTGGAAATAAAGATTTGTTTCGTTGATTGTGTTTCGTGGTTTTGTGAGACTGGCAGTGATTGCAGTTGAAATTTGAATTTACAAGTGAATCCACCACTAGACCACGAACATCAACTTGATAACATAGATGCACATGCAACACAACAGTGAAGGATATTATTCCATTGTATTGTATTACCTCCACTCCAACTCTTCAACTACAACAATGGATCAGAACCTTGTTGGGATGGATGGATGGATTGAAGTGTGAGTTAAGATCAGGATTCAAGACGGACTTGCACTTGCTTGAATTTTATTTCCGTTCGTTGGATTCTGGATGTTGGATTCTGGAGAGGATTGAAATTTGAAGATGGCAACCACAGGCACGATCAATCATCAAGATATACATCACCAGGTAAAAGCTTTAACTATTGCTGTTGCATGACACTTTTCACATCGCCACTCTTCATTTATTTTATTTGTCTTTCTTCAATGGTTCAAATATATGGTTGGTAGAAAAATTCATAGTTTTATTTAGTGTTCTGGCGAATTGCATATTCACCGTGAGATGGAACAGCCAGAAATTTATCACAACTTCCTTTTTGTTACTTGCGGGATTTTCTCGGACATTTGTCATCAAAATTTTGGATCCATGCGTTTTCTCAAATAAAGAAAGAGAAAGATATGATCCTTCCGTTTTGCAGTATAAGATTTAAAGTTGGCTACGGATACTGAACCACAACCACCCAGTTTTTGAAGGTTCCATAATCTTGCCATTGTTCACCACATCACGTTTCGTTCAACGTGGGGCTCATCCCCACTAGAAAAGATTGATGTCGACTTGTACTTCAGACTTAAATTAGCGGGACTCGAACGTGTCTTAACCTTCTCATGCCGGCAATTGTATGACCTTGAGTTGTAGAGTAAATATACTTTTTCTAATAATTTTTAAAAACGTGATGCAATTAGTCGTGGTGGATCAGTGTCTATTAATGAATTAATGGATACTTCAGGGTTCAACTAGGATTGAACTTGTGTACAAAAAGGGAACAGGACAAGAAAAAATGAGGACTCGATGCCACAACTTGTGTTACAAAGTTTGCTAAAAGTTGCTTCCTGCCTGTCTTTAAAATTTGACGCTGATTTACAACCCTTGTTTCAGTTCCTGATCGAAAACGAATTTTTCTTGGAGACTTGTCTTGTCCATGTTTTCAATTTAGAATTTTGTCACTTCACAATCTATTATCGTACAGTGTCGTTTTTTACGTGGTCTAGGATGCATATCCTTCACAAGCAATGGATATGAATAACGATGCAAGTGAAGATAGTTGTGGAGATGTAGAAAAAGAGGTAGTTTGTTTGTTATGAGGGGAAAATTTAGGTTAGCTTTTTGCCCAAGTTGTATGTTTCTGTCTTGTCAAAAGAAGAAACGTGCACCCATTCTGGTTGCTGGTTCACGTTCTGGATGTTGGTTTTGTACAAAGTTTCACACATAAATGAAAAAGAGAAAACTAGAAACATACTCTCGGATAAGAGTAGACTCGATGAGGACGCGATAAGCATTATAGGTACTTTACGTGGTGACATATGCAGGCCACGAGGTAGTATGTAAATGAAATGTACAATGTCGTAGTACCACAAAAAATATGCATATAAATGTTTCCGGCTATACTTTCCTGGTATCCGTTGTTACGATATATGTTGGGTATTCGGATACCAAATCATACAAAAAACATCCAAATCAGAGAAAAATGATCATCATCAGATTTTACTCGCTTTTTAGGCCGTAGTTGGAGTTGATGGTTGGTTGTGTAGGAAGAAATAAGGAGACGGGAAATATTATATGTTTGCATGAATCGCCCACAACCAACCAAATTTGTATTTTCAGAAATGGACTGGTATAATATTAGAATTTATTTTTTGTAATTGATTCAATTTCACTTACCACTTTGCTTTATTCTGAAGTTTTACCTAGAATCCAATTATTGTTTGTTCTGCGTATAGCTTTTGACCTCGCCATTCTCGCCCTGTCCGTCTTCTGTCCCCATTGGGTTAGGTTAGATAGATTTAACAATTTAGCCATAAGTACATAATATTATGGTTTGAAGGTGTTTGGTTAAAAAGAGGTGGATTATTTAATGGTTGTCATTTTGGTATTTTTGCTCTTTCAGACTTTAAGGTTTTATGCCACTGGGCGAGCTATTTTGACCTTTCACAGAGGTTTATTCCAACTTTGGCTCTCTTCATTGATGATTATAGTGTTGATTCTATCAGTTATGATCCAGATCCTCCACCTACCTTCCACCCACATATTACGTATCTTAAAATGCATGCATTTACCAAAGTAGGTATGACAAGTCTGCTCTGGGCTGTCGTCTGCCATGCATATTGTCATGTAGTCATAATTCAAATGTCGGTTGACATTCGCCAAGAGAATCAACGAAGCATTGAATGAAAATTTGGAGTTGGAAATCGCAAGACGTGACTTTTAAAACTGATGTAATCTCATTTTTCCCATATACACCCATCCTCCGAATACTGTATGAAAAAGGAGTCGATGTTTGTGTGTAGTGAACTGTAGTTGAATAAATTCTCCATGTTTCAAAACATTTGAGAATCATATCCTGAGGAAAACATGTGCATCTGTTCCATTCCCTACCCCGCTGGTTGGTTGCTGCTGTGATAAAACAAAATATGGGGAAAAGGATTGAATATCTTCTTTCTGCATGGACATGGAATAGGAGAAACTAGCTATAAGCAAAATATATTAGGCTGCATTTCAGACTTCATAGGAATTTGATTAAGATTTATAATCCACATTTACTACACTCCTTCAGCTTAAATATTGCAAAGGTTGCATGTAATGGAATCTATGTGATTCAAAGGATTTGATTTTGGCAAGATGTTGGGAAATCCCAATAGACAGGAAAAGTTAAATGCATTTTAATTTTTTTATGAATTTATACCAAGATGCGTGGTCTGGGTTGTGTAGGAGTTGGCGTTAAATTATTTCGTTGCTCTTTTTTATTGCAGACAAATTTTCATGTAGATACACATGCATCTGCTTGTCTCATCTAGGTTGATTTAACTAATAAATTGAATTTTTCACGACTTCATAATGGAAAACCTTGTCAATATAATTTATGATTGGTGGCATAATATTTATTTTCCAGTGTTTATTTAATAACCTTAGTTTTTACTTCAATGAAGTTAGAAATTTATTGAATTTTTTGTGAAAGCAGCTTTGTCATCAGTCAAGCTTCCTGGTCAGGCATGTTTTGTTGCACTGCATACCATTGCAGATTTGTCGGAATTTTGACGTGGTCAACTACAGGCCTTCAACTATTCACAGGTTGTATTATCTCTTGTTTAAGTCAGTAATACGTGTCAAAAATTACTTCATAATGGAAAACCTTGTCAATATAATTTATGATTGGTGGCATAATATTTATTTTCCAGTGTTTATTTAATAACCTTAGTTTTTACTTCAATGAAGTAAGAAATTTATTGAATTTTTTGTGAAAGCAGTTTTGTCATCAGTCAAGCTTCCTGGTCAGGCATGTTTTCTGCCCTGCATACCATTGCAGATTTGTCGGAATTTTGACGTGGTCAACTACAGGCCTTCAACTATTCACAGGTTGTATTATCTCTTGTTTAAGTCAGTAATACGTGTCAAAAATTGTACCAAATATCTTGTTACATTCGTTTGGATTTGACATTACTCAAGCATCGCTACCAGTCTGATAAAAGAAGACAATACATGATGTTTTATTACATCATGGCTAAATCCTCAATATACGAGATCGACATTGGTGCACATATTCGACGAAAAATATCTTTGTTTCCCTTCCCTTGTTGTGAAAACTTTTTGGTCAAAAACATGTTCTGAATTTTTTACAGCAACGATCTTGCATTTGATATCTGATCGTGCTAGAAAATAGAAAAGATAGGAGACTGCGTAAAGTACATAATTCATTTATTGATATTGTTAGCTGAGCTATGCTACGACATGCCCGGTTATGGTTACGATGTACATTTAGTTTGTTGGCTCAGTCTGGTTTTGGTCTGTTACATATATATTTATATTTTGTTGATCTGAAATGGATGGATAAATTCAGTTCTATTCTCTGTGTGACAACAAAGGACTTTGATTCTATTTTCATGTCAATCTCTTTTTCCTTCCTTCCTCCCACTCTCACTCACAGACTTGCCTGGAGACATGTTTCCCAGGCCGTTGTAAAACTAAAAATCCACTTCACTCCCCCAAATATACTCACAGATTGTTCAAGTGGGATTGGGGTTTATTTCCTGTATAATTCCGGTTGAATTCCAATCGACAACACATCAACTTTTCGACTGAACGTGCATAAATTTTTTAAAAATATTAGAAATGCTCTGAACCTAATTGGGCTGGACTATTCTTTAAAATAAAAAGATTGTTTATACTTGTACCCATTTTATACCCATCTGTGCAGTACTTGTGACTTGAGAAAAATTGACGAAAGCCGCAATTTTCATATTTAATTTGACAACAAAAAATGATACGTCGACACAGATGTTGATATTTGAATGTTGGATGGATTCTTTTCTTGAGCATATCACATCAGGACATGCAGACAATCAAATATCGAATTCGCGAGATCGTATTTGCGTTTTTCCATTCGCGAAAAATTGTACGATAAAATATTGCAATCTCTTCGCCTAGTTTATACGTGTTCCGCTTCATTTTTTTAGTCCTCGGTTTTTTTCATCCACGGCCACATCACATCAACGCAGAGTTTATACGATTGTTAAAACTAAAAATCAATTTCCTCCAATTTCCAAACATGAAATGCAAGCAAAACTTTTTGTATCTTTCGTTTATGAATATTAAGGAAATGATAATGTGAGTTGTTTCCTATATCAGGCATGTAATTATTGTATTCACGATATGTTTCAAGCATGATCCAATGCATAAATGGGAATTTATGCTAGGAAATATTGATAATATCTGCAACTGAACATTTCTGAGCTGAGGAATTTTATCCAGCGGACGCTTATTTTGATTTACTGACTGATACATATTCCTTCAATTTATGAGCAACTTGTATATCGAATGGCCATTATTCTGCCGATGTTGAGGCTGGAATTCGGGAAAGGAATTTAATATTTATTTGTTTTTCATTTTCTCAATTTGCGTGGACATGCATTTGTGTATAAAGCAATATCAAGCAATGAGAGTTTTATGAAGTTATTTGGTTATTTCCCCTTCCCCTTTTTCAGTGACAGTTTTTTCTGGACTTCATCAATCCAATAAATAAATGAGTATTAACCGAGTATTCAAATGAGTATTTGAGTGTAGTTCTATTTAATTATGATATAGGGTCTCCAACGTTAGCCAGCTTTCTTTATTCCAATAATCTAAGAAACTAGAAATAATATCCGGAATAAACGCGTTCCAATGTTTCAGAAAATTTGGTGTTTATAAACTATCAGGAATTGCGAAATATATCGCAACCTACAGTATGTATTGTATGTACAATCATCTTTAGAATCATTTAATGTTGTAAATTGCTCAGTCCATTGAATCATCCCTCACAAGCTGGATTGGTCTCATCTCATCACAATACAAATGCATTGTACTTGTAACTGCATTGTCCTCGTGTATTGTCTATTGTTGAAGAACAGCGACTGATTTTGGAGTTTTGCGTCGAATTTCTTTGTACCACTGTATTTTGCTTGTTTGCCCAAGTCTAAGTTTCGGTCTATTGACTAAATTGAAATATAATTCTTTTCTCCAGTTCAAAGGAAGCTCAGCTAAGTTTCCTGCCTAATGAGAATTTAATGGAGAAAGTATTGATAGATATACTGAGAAAGCGTGTGTATGATAAATGTGTACTTATGCTTCCATTCTATTTTTTCAATACTTTCAATAATATTAATACATCATGCACAAAACCACAGTATAATTTACAACGATCTTGTTTACATCTAAATAATGCAAATTAATTTTTAAAAAATGTGAGCTTGATTTCGTCTTTTGTTTTTGGACATGCATCAACAAGAATACTTTCAATTTGATTCATCCACGCAATCTACCCGCATCTGAAATGAGAGCATACAGTTATAACAAACGCACATCAGCTTTACCATAACTTGCGCAGTGCACATGGTGTTTACCAACCTTATTACCTTGGTAATAACAGGCTTATCCAAAATAATAGAATAAAACTGCAAAACAAAACTGCTGGAAATTGGGAAGAGCGGAACGGAACATGAAGAGGCACAGCCAGCAGTCCTTTAAACTTTAAAATCTTTACAGCAAAGTGTTTAAAAGATGAAAAAGCAAAATAAGCCTCAAGGTCTCCTTTTCTTTTGTATAATAAGCACAAGCGTGGATTTACTGGATTCGGAAAAGTTGTAGGTCTGTATTGTGCTGAAGTGCATGTGCTGTTAAACGTACAGTTTTTTCTTTTTCAGATTTGAGATAGTTTAGGCTTAGCAGTCCTGCCAACAGTGCTTCGCCTCGTAGTCCCATCTTGCCGTGGTTGGTATAATGTAATCGTTAGTAATTGCATTGTAATCGGGGCATGAATTGTGTTGTGCATATAATGCGATTTTTATAGCCTTTGTTCCTTTCCTTCTTCTCCTCAGTGCAGTGTTTCGGTTTCAGAGTTTTTTGTCCGAACACCATTCGTTTTCTTTTCCAGAAGAGATTAGGTTTGCCTGCGTGAATTGTTACGCTACAACTACAGCGAGATGAGATGTCTTGCTTTTATTGCTGTGTTGTTAAGTTTGTTAATGACGGAATACATCGGATCTGAAGGTCTAAGACATCACGAATGCAGATATGTACTTGCATGCAAAGCCGGTCTAGCGTTATATGAAAAAGATGGGCAGATATTGGCTTTCATTTAAAAGATAAATTCATTTACCAAAATATTAGCGGATTAATTGATTCCAAGCTGCACACAATAGTAGGACTGCATTTGCAAATTTTATTTAAAATGTACCCCTTGCTTTCCAAAATGTGTACTAAACATACCAGTAGAATCATATTCAACTCGTCTATAAAGTTTTGTAGAGAAAGAGAGTTCTGCCGGTTCTTCCCAAGTAAAAAACCTGTACTCTGGATATAACTTATCTTTTCTAATAGACAGACATTGATGGAGATTAACAACTGTTTTTAAAAACAGAGACGAGCAGAGAACTCCAACCAAGCTATAGTACACAACGCACTTTTCCATTTTTTACACACTTTTTTGTCCTTCC
>JAAXNX010002094.1:0-14720 GCA_036491905.1 Folsomia manolachei
TACTGAAGAAGGAGGGCAGAACCAACTACCCAACCATCGTGTTTTCAGTTTTCCAAGTTGAACAATCATCAACTATTATTATTACTTTATTACTTTGTACAAAAACCTTGTTTGTAGACACGTTCCTCCCTTTCACAAACAAACAAACGGGTATGTCGCCAGACGCACGCCTTGCAATATCACACACATCCAACTCGATCAAAACTTTATTTTTATTTCCGAAAAAAAGAAAAAAAAACTTTGAGCGTTTTGATACTAAAAATTATACAATAAGTTACAGGAGTTAGTGCCAATCATTTTTTTTATTTTCACCGAATTTGATTAGCTTCATTTGTGAAAAATATTGTACACTAAGATTGTATATGACGTAATAGGTTATTAGATGCGAATAATCCACGATTATAAATAGGGTCACATACTTGAAATTCACAATAATTATTCACATATGTATCTCGTCATTCACCCAGAACTGTATATCTCAAACTATTCTTTTAACTTAGTCAGAAGTTTTAACAATTATCCCCGTTTATGCGTATGAATATGACGTTTGCAGAAATATAGCAAAATTGGCAACAAAAAATACGTTGGTTATGTTTACAGAAATTTAAGCTTACTTATATGTAGCCCCGAATTTTCACAATATTCCACTTCTTTCGAATACACATTTCTCCTTTTCATTCTTTATAAAATGATGTGATTTTTTCACTTTGTTCTCTTTGATTCTGCCTGGAACAGAAGCAACACAACAAAGAGAGAATTTAACCAGCAACATAAATCTCATAACTTTTTGTATTCCTGTACAAAGTTAAGTTAAACAAGGAAACCAAACGGCGTTCTCGAGTGGGCACAAGCAAACAACGGAGAAATCTCACTCGACTTTGCTTTGTGTCAAGACAGCAAATGTTACATCCAAGGCTTACTTACTTCTTACTTTAGCAACAGCAACGCAAACGCAAAATTCCGACCTTGCATCTCAAAAACAATTTATCCATCAGTTCTTTATCCTAAGTTTGTACAAACCTCAACAGAAACACTCAATGATATTGTTTTTGTTTGGGGATGGAAGGAGCATTGCAAATACAAACAACTAGCAATATTTTATAACATTCTTGACCTTGCCTTTCTCCATTCTTTTTCATTCTGCCTTAAAATTCCGACAAAATCAAATGCAGATAGTACAAAATATTTAATACAAACAAATTAGGTCAAAGTTCCTCAATGGATAAAATAAAATAGTTTACTTTGCTGTTTGCAGTAAAACAAAGCCAACTTATAAATTAAGGAGAAAGTGTCTAAATGAGGGAAATGATAACATAAGATTATATTTGGTGTTTGTCATAAAAATCGAATGGATGCCATAATTTTAGCTGGACTAGTATCCAACCAGTCATATCAGCTCCAAACTCTCAAGTGATCATGAATGTCTTGCTGGTAGCTAACTTGTCCCAACTTTTGCCACAAGAAACATTTTATGAGTGCTCCCTCCTACTGCGGTGTGGTTTTGACCTTATCGGACAACTATGGAATTTTTCTTCTTTGATTTCAGAAAAATATACGAGTATTGCCCTTCCTCGTTATTGCAATACTTTGAACAGTTAGAGTTACATAGAACAATGTCTTACGTTCGCAATGTCATGGATGGAGGAATGTGGAATTCTTCCAGATTTTTTGGCTTTGACTTCAATTTTATTTTCTTTAATGTGACAATCGTAGCGTTTTTCTTCCTAGGAACAAGGTACGAGTCCTAATAAAACTGTCCATACCCAATCCGCCGAGGTCATTACAGTCTTTTGGGTTGTGTTCTACTTTCCATCTCAGACCTGGTAGTGGTGGTACTGCTTTTCAACTATTTTCCCACTGCAATGCATTCACAATGTCCCAGAGGTGGTTTTGGTTAAGGTTAGATTGGATTGGTTAGTGGTCTTTTAAGCTTCTTCAAACCCTTAACCCTTCTACTAACTGCTTTTAGATTTCAGTCCGGTTTAACACCGTTCATTTGGAATTAGGGGGTTTTGATTTAATTTTTAATTAAACTCCTACTTAACCAAGAAATGGCATGACCCACCATTACGTCAGAACTGAGGAATGTCGCAAATCCAAATGCAAATCTCCAACGCCAGATACTCATCCGTTTCAAAGCGAATGCTTGGTTTCATTATTCTCAAACCATCTTATAAAACACTTTGCTCCGCATGGGTTTAGAAACAAAAGAACCTTACATATCTCATTCTTATGCATGTGGATGAAAATGTCGGTCATGAAACATAGTGGTTTTCGGTTTACCAGCGTCAAAGTCCTAACGACTTTGGCGAAATTCAAAATCTGCGAAACTTTTTTCGACCATGATGGAATTAATCATGGCATGAAAATCATGGCAATGCTCAAAAATAGTCTGATTAAGTCTTCCTTGGCTTAAAAGTCGAGTGCCCAATTTTAACTACTCTACTAAATGACACCACACTCCTGGACAATATACAATGGGAGCGGTAGCTTAGTCTAAAATAAGCTTTGCATTGAAGATATCAATACGGATTACTCCACAAATGATATTAGACTTGGGCATTAAGGGAAAGTTGCAGATTGAAGATTATCTGCTTGATGGGATGTGATGATGGTGGTTCGGCCATTCCTGGCCTTTCTTGAGTTTGCCAGAGTCGTCCACCGTTCTTCTGTTGGATGAGTCGCTGAGTGAAAGTTCCTGATGGGGAATTGCACGGCAATGAAATGACGAGCAGACGCTCACCCACCGCAACACCCGGACCGACCGACATGCAAAATACGGTACTTTAAAGACTAAAGTACTGCAAGAACCTTCATCTTGATCTGTCTGGTTAAGTAACAGCACATTTCACCGTTTAGCATTTATTCCTGGAGCCACCGTCTGGGGTGTAATTAAGGGCACTACCATCATGATAATCGTTTATAGATACTTCCACGCCATTCACTTCAACCATCATCTTGTACCACCTACCTATCTTCTTGGTTGACTATGAAATGACCAAACTACTCGACTTGATTTGGGAAGGCTACTTATTATTCTTATAATTTTGTTTTTTTCTGAGGATTTTAGAATACTAAAATTGTAGGACTAAATCATAAAATGTGATACCGATCCATCACACCATCGCATTCCTTCTTCTTTATGCCTCAGCTAATCACTCTATTCAATGTCTAGCTTTCTTCATAAATCACCTAAATTAGACGAGATTATGGTGATCATTTACCAAAAAGCAGGTAAAAGTCACAACGTTATGGTTTTACTTTGAAAAAACATCTGCTCATTCATTCATCTCAACACTGCAACCAAACTAAACTAGACCTGCTGACGACCATCTAACTTTCTTTTCCTTGTTACGATAATGTTCAGTTTATTGCTTCGTTCTCAATCCCTTTTGCTTTGCTTGCTATCAAGGACACACCGTGTAATTTTATCTATTTTACTCACACACAAAAAGGAAAAAATTTGCGACTAACCCATTAGTAAAAAAAATCGAACATTGTAAAAAAGAAAGTTTTTCCAGTTCAATGTTGGTTGCTTAGATTAGTTGATTGGATGTAGCTTAAAGTATTCAAGAATTTTCAGGCATAGTGAACTAAGAAGATCTGCAATTTGCAGAATTGTCCACAGAATGACTCCAGCTTACAAAAGTTGTCTAGCCAAAGTGAAATGGGTTCCTGTAATTACTCCGCAATGCTGAATATTTGTTGGCAAGTTACACTTGCTGCAGTGTGGTTGGCTGTAATGGATACATTGACGCCCAATGGAAATCAAAAGCGGAATATTCATCAAACCCCATAATTATTAACATTTCATAGGTTTTAGCTCACGTCGGTTTCACGAATTTGGCATTTGTCATCTTTGATCTCAATCTCACCAGGTCATCAGCCATCGCAACCATAATTAATACAGTGAAACATATAATAGTCGACCTTTGAGCAATCTAAATTCTAAATCAGAAGCATCCATGGCATAATTACTGTTGTGATTATTCAGCACTCAGTCAGTCGTCCAGAGTTCATTCGTATCTCACAGTGTGCGTCTGATCTGATACTGTGGGTGCGGGCGACAGGCTGAGTCAGTATACTGAGATCTGATCAGATTGAATTGATGTCTCTGAACTCACGGATGGAACACGACAACAAAATCGACAAACTGAGGCAGGCACAGTGAGGGCTTATCACGTCTTTGTCTCTTTAATTCCCATCCATCTGTCGAATTGAGTGAGTATGTATTCTTCCTGCCTTCTCTGTCCGGGGTTCCTGATCATGTTCATGGGCTTACTTGTGGGGATGTGCTTCAAATTTTGCTTTCTCCAAATATCTGTGAGAATGAACCACCCACAGGTTTGATTTAGCTGCTCATTCCTTCATGTATTACTTATGTGTGTTATGAAGGAACTGTTGACCTTAATCATACAAAAGCAATAAGGTAGCAAATCGTTAGTCGGCTTCAATTTCTATAAATCCGAAGTAAATGTTGACTGTTGGTTATCCGAGCAATTTCATGGCTGAACGCTTTTCACAGTTTAAACCAGTCTGTGCGTTGGTTATTTATTTAAATCTTGCCAACCTCGAAATTTCCTTTTGTCCTGCCTTTCCCCACTTTGCATAAAGAACAGTACTGGCATTGCCCATCAAAATGTCCAGTTCAAACCGTAGTTAAAGTAAGTTGAAAAATCCAATCCAGCTCACCCAAAGAAATCGTTAAGCAATCCAAGTTGAACATTGAAGTTAACATCATCCATACTTGGAGTCGACAGCAGAACGGAACCCGGGGGTAGGGTGAGTAGTGACTATTGTCGTCCTAAGGATATGACTGCTGCTACTTTCCTGCCATGTCGGCAAGCGCATGTTTTCTCCTTGGCCCGTTTTGCTTTCAATAACCGTAGTTGGAAAGAGAGAGAGAGGGAGAGAAAAAGCAAGGATTGTAATACGTGGGTCATACCAAGTTTCTACTAACTCTGAACAAGGCAAGGAGCAGACTGGGAAATCATAGAATCCAATGGGCTGCCGCTACCCTGGGAAAGCCAAGTCACCGAGTTAGAGGACGATTGAAGAGAGAAAGTCTCACTTTTCTCAACAGTCGAATTACCCCCAGTACTCAGTTCGTTGGAGAGTTTCGTCACATCACGTCCTACTCCGTTGTTCACATTTTCACTCTATTCTGCTCTGATCAGCACATTCTCACATTATTCCGTGACTTGAGCTCCTGCCGCTGGAACATACCTACCTAAGAACATAATATCACCAACTGTGAATGTGAACTTTTGTGTCACATTTACGTAAACTGTACCAGTGCACTGGTTTGGATTGGTTTGAGTAGTTGACATTCAAGTCCACATGTGGGGAGTGCAAGAAATTATTGAAGTCATTACTATTGATGACGACCTGCGTTGGTTGAGTAGCTACTTCACACTACCGCTCGCTCATCTGAAGGAGAAAGTAAAAATCGTTTTGCAAGAGAAAGTGAAAGTCATTCCATAACTTTTGATTTGTCCTCGCCACCTGGGAAGTGCAAGATTGTAACTGCCTGCTATTGACACTGTAATTGGTGCTTGACTATCTGAAATATGCATATTTCATGGTGAGAGCAGATATTACATTTATGATGATATTTAAAAATGTGGGATTGCTTGCATTGCTTAAATCGCTAGGTAAGAATCATGCACATGGTGAGTGCAAATATTAAGGACAAGGTTGTAGAAAATTGGCGGATAAATGAATTGAACATTCCTTAAAACTCTAATAACTGTTATCGCTTTTCAGTTTGGCATAAAGTGAAAGTGACGTGCATAATAGTTTCATGGGTGAAACCTTGTAAAGAATCCTTTAAAAATCCAGGTGCAATATTGTTGCTTCAACTAAACAAGTGCAGTACAACACGATAATCCTCTACTTTGAGATCCTCCGTGAATTTAAAGTAAAAACAAAAACTTCAGGACTTTGAAAAACTTATGAAAAAAATTACTGTAGTGCTATCGACATCTCCATTGAAAGTTGCCTACCGAGTAACTTGATGTAATGATTCTCGTTTCCTAAACAAACATTAACTCATGTATATGGGAAAGAGCGTTGAAATTGAACACTAGAACCCGTTTCAACTTCCAGTTCAATATCAAAGTTTGGCACTAATGGGACGCAAGACATTTGAAATCTACCAACGCTGCAACACCAATTTCAACAGGAACCCATCGAGAATTTTGGAGAATCCTTCCTGTACCTCCTGAGGCTATTGATTTCATTCCCTTTTACGCCTCACTTTAAAAACCTTGCAAACTAAACCTTCCTCACACATAGAAAAAACATAGTAGCACAAAATTTACTGCTCTTCTGGGCAGGGTGTGGATGTGTTTGATCGGCGTAAATCCCACATTGAATAAAAATTGTATCAAACTACGAGTGAACGGAAGCAAGCAATTCCAAGGACTGAATGAATCCCAAAAGCCAACGAAACGTTTTGGTCCTGTAAAATATTCGTTCGCTCTGTCCTGATCGTTGTCGTCTCACCAACCAACGACTAAGAGGAAGGTTGTAAAAACCATCCAAGTACGGAATAAAGGATAGAAAACCTGCTACCTGAACATTGCAGAGGTTTGTGTTTTGCTTTATCTTCTTTCAATGTGCACTTTTAGATGCTTGAAATTCGAAGAAGGTGTGAATTGATGTTTGGACAGCAAACTGTTTCTGATCATGGACGGATGCGTGTTGACAGTGCTATTATACGCGTTTTATCTAACAAAGGAGTAAATAGGACGCGAAGGAAATATTGATACTTGAGTCTCTGACTTTTTTTTACAAATCATTAATTTATGAAGAGATTCATTCAAATGTGTGTCAATGTATACAAATACTTTTAGTCGAGAAAGATGATTCTTCCTATACGAATAAAACTTCTTTCGTCTCTGTATCTTTGGTCTCTAGTGTAGACTATTAAGTTGTTTTTAGTATTGGGTTTCTTTTACAAAATCAAAGTGTATCAGTTTTTCATACGTAGAGGCACTCAGCTATAACACCTTCTCACAGATGAATAGGCATTGAATGTTTCTCACCTTCTTTAAATACTCGTTTTGTGTACTTCAGTCATTCAACAAAATTTCTAGACTCAGATGAATGGGGTAAGTACAGGGATTTTCACCCAACCGAGAATTGAAGTGGTCTCTTCATAAAAATAGCACTCGCACCTTTAATTTCTTAGACGTGACTCCAAGTTCAGGTGAACAGAGCTGGATCCTGATAGTATTAAGGAGTTGCTTCGCATTGTGAAAAAGGCTGCTGCCAGAATTGCTTTCATTCCTTCTCAACCAGTCAACCATGTCACATTTATTGGAATTTTATTGTCATGTGCCCTTTTTATTGTCATTCTTCATTTCATCTAAAGGCTCCCAATACTTATTTATCATAAGAAACTTAGAATTACTGGCATTCATTCGGCTTTGACCTTATTCCACAAATCCATTCGTATTTATTTATCTACTTTTGTTTTCGAAAATAAGCAATACATGCTAATTTATGATGCATTTCAAAACGTTTTTTGACCACTTTTGTTTTTGTAAAAATTATTAAACAAAATCACGTTGACGTTGAGTTAAATTTTGGCAAGGGGTGGAATAGATAAGTGTATAGTTTTTAGAGCAAGTCGTAAAGAAAAGTCAGTCGTTCCTCCCAGATTTATAATTCAGGATCGAAAATTTTCATCTGGAGCCGCACTGAGCTAATACCAGCCAAAGGAATGAAGTTACAAAGTTTTTAAGAGGAAGAAGGCTACTAGCTGCCTCTCCACATCCACTTCCTCTACTGACCCGATTTCTAAACCTCGTCTAGATCGAGATAGTCTTTGTAGAGAAAACTGCTAATGATTTCTTTCTACTATGGATGTTCTCTTCCTTCGGTTTCTACTTTCTTTCTTTTTCTACGTATTTGCTTGGTTTTGGTCGGCGGGGTGATAATTTACTGAAGACTTTTTCTCTTCTTCCAACCATTATCATTTATTTGATCATTCGCCTCTCAGGAATAACTTTCCAAAGGAACTTCCTCACACTTAGTGGAGTAATGCGGGCGAGTTGGGTTGGCGCTTGACTTGGCTACTGAAAGTGAAAGTCCAATGACGAAAAGAAAGCAAAGGAAGTCTGCACTTTTCTTTACAACGTCGTCCCATTTATTCCTTCCTAACCAACCACACACCTTCTTACACAGGAAGCCAGTGTCGATACCATGCTTTGTTTTGCCAAGTCATCCGCGGATGGATTTTATATTGATAGATGAACGGAGGTTGACGTGCCAGGCAACCTATTACTCGTCGAAGTCACATCGAGTGATTTTTTTAGAATCAGTAGAAAAAGCTGACAAATACACAAGGTCGACTATTTTTGCACGTCAAATAATGAGTCCTAAGAAAGCCATTTGTCGAGATTGCCCAGTATTGCAGTCACACTAATTCAATTACGTGGATTTCTTATTGAAAGTGATTTCAATTGGAAACTTCATAAACATAGAGAGCGGAAGTCAGAAAAAACGAAGACATACAGACAAATATATGGCGAATGTAAATATAAGTTTGTGTGAACAAACTGGAAAAGTAACTCAGAACTGTATAATTGCAATATGCAACCAATTACTCTGATCTGCAGAATTTGATTGGGAAACATGGTTTTTATTAACCCCGATTTCAGATGGGAATTTATATGCGCTGTGTTCGACTACGATATGGCTTATTATTCCACATTTTTACAAAGTAAAGCATCAGTATTCCGTCACAAAGTCTTACGGTTAACCATTTTGAAAACAGGATAGACGAAGTAGGTCATAACTCAATTAGGTAAAGTTTGACTCACACTTGCGGCTTTGTCACACACAACTTAGCAGCTTAACACGGAATCGCCATCAGTTAACTAAGGTCGGAGTTCCCAGGTATGCGAAAAGTGTGGTTGTGAGCTGACAAGATTAATTAGGACATTTACAGGTATCAACACGTAGACATTGGAACATGACATGAACGTTGTTGGTTGAGTCAAGCTGATGAGATTTTATCAGAGCTAGCACCAAGGTTTAATTAAAGACGCATTAATTCCTTTACTTGTCACAACTTTGGCTTCGCAACTCACTCATTCTTCATGAGGTTAGAGATTTCTTAGCTCGTGACATTTTTTTATTATTTCATTTTCGAAAAGACCATAAACCTAAAATCTTGGATCTTATCTTGGTTCAAAGTCAAACTCAATCATGAAAGCTGTTTAGATTAGACTAAACAATAACCAGAAAGCCAAAAATCAGCATCAATAGTTGTAAACAAATCCAGTTCTTAATGTGTAATTAGAGCGACAATGTGGAAATCCAACTCAATTCTTCATCCGCAAAATTTTAATTTATCCAGTCGCTTTTAGGAACATGACTGATAAATAACAATTTATGGCAAATTATCAATTGAATTGTACATCATTCAATTCGGATCAAAGTCATTGTCAACTGTGCTGAGAAAACTTTTTGAATGCGTGCATTGTTGCTTAACGCATTCAGACCTTTACTTTGCCACCGTGTTTTGAAATTGGAGTGTTTGTGATTTAATCAGGAGTTGTCGTTGTCACCTGGAATTCACGTAGACAAACAAAGTCGATATTCACGTTAAACCGCAATATTCCATTTAATCAGAAATTATATTTAAATTTTGCTAATAAATGTCACAAAGTGGAGAAAAGACAATTAAAATTTGCAAATGAGGAAACGGATTTGTTCTATGCGACAAAGACATGAAAATTGATTTTAATGTTTCAAACACATTTTTTTTAAAAGGATTTAAACAGGATTTTATATTCTACCACCATTACTCAGGTGTGCATGTACTAGAATTCAATGGTTCATAAACCTGTAATTCGACACTATGAGCCGAATATGAAGATAGGTAATCATGTCCTAAATACGGAATCCTGTAGACCTAAAGCGTCAGTTCTTGGTAATGTAAACCACAGAATCAAGCTCAATGCTCAATCTGTGAGAAGGAGAGGAATGTAAATTTGCATACTTAATTTAAGAGTGAACTTCTTTATAGTTTACACCCCAATTCACAATTTCCTATCCTCAGACATTTCGTCTTCCCCTCTCTCGGCATCCATTCAACCGTCGTCTATTTGCATTCACAAATTTTTGTCTATTCATCTCTTTGCCTATCACTTCACTCTTTCTTGGACTGAACCAAACAAACCAAACCTTTCTCCAAGTTTATGAAAAGTAGGGTTCCAATCACACAAATAGAGAAGAGACGCAATCGATGCTGTTTTTGCTTTCAACTTCAACCAACTTGAAACTTTAATCACACAAACTCGGCTGAATAACCGAATTTTATTTACGGTTCATTAAACTGCTGACTCAATTTTTTTTGCTTTCGAGAACTCACAGAAGTTATGCAAAAAAAGCTAATTTAATGACATTACAACTTGTAATTTACAAGTAGTCGATTTCATTATTTTGATTTTAATTGGCTCTAGTTATTTTAGGTTTGATTCCATCTGGCGTTAATTTACCAGTTCTTCTCAAACTGTGTCATGAAAACGACGCAAAATAAATAGGTCATCCCACATTTCTTATCGTCTGCATCTACATTCTCCTAGAAATTGATAAACCTCCGCGCTCCTTCAATTTCAACTGAAATATTCCCCTGTTAGAAATTGACTTGCGAGATTTTATCAAAAACAGTAAGTAATTTTTCCCTGTCTATATGAAGATGGGAGAAAGGCCACTTAGCGGGATGAAGTTCTGTGCACTGCAGTGTTTTAGACAAGGGTGTAAGGTTAGGTTGTCCTTGTTTTAGTAATAGGGATTGCTGCTGTCATATGCTATACATGTCATCCAACCAGCAAGGCAAGTAAGTTTGACCAAACTAGAAATATCTCAACCTCAACTCAATGACCTGAAGGAAGCCGTAAAGTTTCTGAGTGAAAAGCACAGAGAATGAAATGGAGATGAATGTCTTGCTCCCTTTGCTATCCCCTTCCACCAACCGAAGCTTGATGAGCTTCTGAGAAAATGAGTTGGTCCGTGTCACGTCCTATTAAAGATCCAAGTGACATGTTCTTATCTTATGCACCCTATTTATCCTTATTAGAAAACTGGCCATGCTCATCATCACCTCTCCACCACCACCAACCAGAGTGAAACAGGCTCATTTGTACTATGACCAAGATAAGAAGTTCAATCTGGTTGCTTTTGGCAATTTACGTAGCGAAAGGAAAGACCTAGAAAAAAAGAAGAAAGCGTCTCAACACGAGAAGTATGTGTACAGTGTTACACGGACAACCTTAGGACGGTATCCTAACATTGTACTTCCTTCCCAGGAATTATTCTTTAACTTGAGTCAATGCACGTAAAAAGACGCGAGCCGTGACAAAGAAAAGGACAGACAAGTGCAGAATGATAAGGCTGACTGACTGCATTGCATTATTATTTTGATGCAACTCCTACTTTCGGGCATTGCGCTATATACAGATACCGAGAACATCACGTCATGACCAAGGCTTGCCAGCTTAATAGAAGGAGATCAAATCTCTTTTGTCACTTTGTGGGAGTACAACAGGCTGCAGTATTTTGAGTTGATTTGACCTTGTCTTGCATATTTCATTTCACTTTATTATGGTACACTATTCCTTGTGCCCTATTCTGCTTGTTATATCTTCCACCACACCGAATGATAATTATCTTACCTACTTCAAACGTCTATAACTCACTGTATTACTAGTATCTGCTCACTTTGGATTTCATGCATAATAACCAACTGAGTACTCACCTAGTCAGTTCCCCGAACCACTCGCCATCATAGACCAACCGTGACCAGAGCTTTTTCTTTCATTTCCTCCATGGTCGTCGGGTCTGTGGGGCTGAAACCAGTCCTGTAGAGACTTTAAGAGATCAAAGAACTCGGCTAAACTTTAGTTAATTCAAGTCTTCAAAGACTGACGGAAAAGTACAAGAGAAAGCCCAAAGGGTTGCAAGTACAAAATCCAGGAGTGGATTGTATAAAAACGGAAGAAATGGATTTGGTTGAATGGGTTGTGAGATGATGTGTTACTTTAAGAGATCAAAGAACTCGGCTAAACTTTAGTTAATTCAAGTCTTCAAAGAATGACGGAACAGTACAAGAGAAAGCCCAAAGGGTTGCAAGTACAAAATCCAGGAGTGGATTGTATAAAAACGGAAGAAATGGATTTGGTTGAATGGGTTGTGAGATGATGTGTTTTCGAGTGAGAGATTTGTTGGTTTCATTGCACTTATGCTGCGATGGCCAACTCGAAATGTATTGCACAACACGACCGACAAATCCTCAAAGAATTCTCATTTTCATTTTTGAGGTTTGTCGCCTGGAATAATTCTTCAAAGGACGAAACATGCATCTGGGAATGTTAGAGTATTTAGTAACACGTATGCAAGAATTATTGGTTCCTACTTGATCATAGATATTGCAATTCGGAATGATATGCAGTATGGAATGATGTACTGTATAAATTTTCAGCACATTTTTTTTTCGTTGTCGAGAATTATTTGCATTAGGGTATTTACAAAGAATAGACCCTATTTCCTTATTTGCTTTTAATTTCTATTTGTTAGACGACTATATTTGGGCATGCCTCATTCACGTGGATTCAAAAAGTGTAAAAATTTAGCTAATAGTAGTCCTGGTGGAAACTGTTCTCTGCTTTTATTTTTCAAAATCGGCTCAAAGTTGAAAAACTTAAACAAGTTTGACAGACATATTTTTTTAATAAACACCTGCAACCAGACTCGAAACTATTTTAAACTGTAATCAAAACCTACATTTTTTGCTTTACTCACAGTCACAACAAATATCCCAAAGAGTAGGAACAACTACCGAACAAAAAAACACTAAATAACTTGTTAGCAAAGGTTTGTTTAGTTTGCGATAAAAGAACATAAAAATGAGAGGCATTTCAAGGTAACAAACTTCGAGAGGTTTAATGAAATTACATTTTCCACCAACATCAAACTTTCTCCATCACAGCTATAAAATTCCATGCACCAAAATCAACACCACTACCACAATATATTATCCATACCATGCCACAGCCAACATAACGTTGTCCATCCCTCACTCCTAACCTCCTAGAGTGACTTGAGTGACTACTACACAAGGCACAAACCCACATTCTACGAAACTCTCAATCATTCCCTTCTTTTCCTACTTCCTCCTCTCCTCCTGAAAAAAGTGGGGCATTCAATGTTACATCGGAAAGACACATTTCGTTATCCATCCAGACTGAGAAAAGTGAAAGGCTTCGTCGCCATATCCGTCGTCTCGTCCGTCCTTCCAAAAAAGAAAGGTGGCTGACTACAAGTATTTTATACTTTATTTCCAACCCGCAGTAGCAATATAGTAAGTGCGACACCTAAGTCAAACAGGAAAGAGCCACTCCATTACATGTATATTGGCAAGGCTGAGGGTGGATTGGACGACAAAGAAACCCTGTAAAAATTCAGAAACTCTTGGAACTTTGCTTACACATACAATTTCTCTGCCTTGGTATCAAAGTGTTTTGCACAATCTCGCTTACTTGTAGAACTACTATGACTGCCTCACCCTTGTCGCATATCAGGAAAAACAGATCGGACAAAGTTTTGTCGGATTACTTATTCATAAAATAGGTAAACCAGCAGTAAGGTGTCCTTCTCACTCACACTTATAAAAGCTACTATGAGGCTCGATGGGAAACTTAATATTTTTTAAAGAAAATTCAGCGCATTGTGATATATACAGAAGGCCTACTTGATTTTTAAATGCTCGCTTTGACAGATTCGTTCAGTTTGAGCTTGTGTCAATCAAAGGAAGTTTTCTATTTCCTCTCCGTCTCCCCTTTAAATCGTCGCTACATTTTATTTTCGATTTTTGCATACATACCATAATTTAAGCTAGTAATAACGAAGGCAATGCCATACTAAATAAATATATGATCCTTTTTTAATGAGAATACTAAATTCATTAATGGTTAGACGATTTGGTTGATATTTTATCGAGCTATAGTTCAATTTGTGTATACATTTAGCAACAATTGCGAACCTGCAATGTCACAACAGCACTTTGAACTAAAGTTTTACATAGCATTAGAATTGAATATGTTACCTAATAATAATTATTACAACTTCTCCAAAGCTGCAGCTATATTACATAGGTACCTATGTAAGCTAAATTGGCAACCTTGATTATTGTAACCTTTGTTTTGAGAAATTTTACATGACAAGTTGCTTCACCAGGAAAGACTTTACGAATATCAATACATCGCTGAGCAAAACTGTTGTTTTATTAGACAGTATTTTTTGTTATTGAAAGTTATTGCATTTTAACGGATTTCTTCAACTCTGCTACGCTAAAACGAACATTAAAGTTGGCTAGAAGTTTTACTCGGTAGACTTTCTTAGCGTACTTTGTAATGTAGGGAGTTTTAATCCAATGAAAAGTCTGTTCACGTCCTGAAATGTTCACACACTTGCCAAACTCACTCAAGTCAAGTTAAATAGACTCACCTCAAGGATCATCAAATACAACTCCAGACAGAGTTCGAAGCATGTTACGCAGGCAAATAAACTTTTAACCTTTCACCCAAAATTTCGCTGTGTGGCAGTTATCAAATTCAAGCGTCTTTTTTAATTCATTCCAGAAAAGTCCACAAGGTCACCGATGACCGTGCTAAAGAAAGGGTGTAACTGTAATACAAAAATTACTG
>JAAXNX010002095.1:0-14719 GCA_036491905.1 Folsomia manolachei
TATAGATTTTAATTATTACATTTGTTAAGTATATATATTCGTAATTACCACATCGTCCACCTTCATAATCATTAGGCCAACTGTGACCGAAATATTATCTTTGTGGTTTTCTACCGGCCTTTCTCCTGGTTCCATATCCCCTAATAAGTGTTGAATGAGTTGTTTTTCTGCTTTACTTCCATCTGTGAAAATATACATTCGTTGTCAAACTGAATTGAATTGAACAACATCTATTACAAAACTTACGGACAGAATTTGACCCAAAAATGAAAATTGCGACGAACGCCGTGAAAACAGTTTCTGAAAACTTCATTGCGACAAATCATTACAATACGACAAATATACTATGTCGTCAGTCTCAGTACGAAGAGTTATAGCTTAAAGCATTTGAATGTGGATCAACTGAACTGAAACAAAGTGTTGGATTGATGGCTTTCATTGAATAAATTAGTCTAATTTATTTTTCCATCGTCCTTGAGCTGCAGTTCAAATTTTTGGAGTTATTGTTCAATGGTACCAACATGCATCCTACTACTAATAGTTTGATTCTGGGCTGCTATATTTGTTTGTTTCAATCCTTTGTCTTTAAGATTGCAGTCATTGCTAAATATTTAGAAGGCTTGAGACATAAATAATAACCCATTGCATTGCCAAATATATAAACGTCCAGCACCATTACTCGAATGGTATAACAACGTGATGGGTTAATTCTAAATACTAGTGGCTTCAATATGTTTGTCTTCATCCCAGCAATCATGCGGACAAAGATTTCCGCAATTAGCATGATTATATCACTTTGGTGTCATCCCTATAAACCTTGGGCTATTGAATCGGAGAACTCAAAATCATCAGCCCTTTAAAATCCGAAGTTATTAGTTAGATGTTGGACATCCCGTCCTGCATTTATTTAATTTACCTGATTTAAATTGAATTGGATTGCTGTCAACTCAATAGTGTCGCATGTCAACGGAAGTTGGAGCCATTATGAATAGATTTAGTTTTCCCATTCTCTTTATGCATGTCATAGAATTGTTTCCTTGCCTGGATGTGGGCTTTATTTTGCATTGGAATGTGTCATTTGCAGGCTAAATTTCTCCACTGGACAGTTGGGCAACAAATGTCAAGCCCGTAAATCCCTTGCTATGGTTGGAATTTAGAAAGGAATGAATTTCACAGGAATAGCTGGATGAGTTGACATGATGACATGGTTTCGTTGGTGGTGAAATGGTGGGAAGTACCCTTTCATCAAGTTAAGCTCGGTGTTATCATCACATCAGTTTTATTGAACGATGAAAATACGCACCTGTCATAGTCATCAGACTAAAAGTAAAATACAAGAGCAGAATTGAATGATGTACAGATATTCTTCCATTTTCGTGCTTGGCTGGCTGAGTAAATTTCACAAAGTCCAATTCAACTGAATTCAATTCAAATTACTGCTGGAAGCATGTATGCATAGGAATCAGTCAACCAAGCCACTCGTCAAGTATTAACGTATGTACACCCACTGGACATTGCGGTACAAAACCGTTGTTGTTTGTGGTATTTTGATACGATACAACGTCAAGTTAGGGAGTTGAATTGAGCAAGAATGACAGATAGCGAGGCAATAGCGTTATTTTTAGTGGTGGAACGGTAATCACTAGTGTGTGTTTCCGAACCAAACTCATGATTGAATAAATATAGTGACCAATTGTCTGATGAACCAATTCATGTGCGAAATGCTTGCATTATCCGTTTCATTACACATGTGCATGAGGTGGTAGGTGGAGGACATTATTCTTCCGACCTGGGGCTGACCAAATGTAGGATGAAAATCTCGGAAATATGAAAGGTCCAGTGATTGTCCAAAAAATATCATCATCAGAGCGTCATTAACTGGAGGATTAATATTTCAATTTGCAGCATGATTGCACAAATGAAATTTAGTGCTGATGCGTGGATGCAAATTATCACAAATATACCAGTTTCTCCATTATCTGTATTAAATGAATAACTCAACTCGTAACATTCCCATATTTTATTTCATAATCCGTTCAGCTCAATTTCACAAATAGTTTTACTAATTTGTAGTTATCACGTAATTAATCATATCCTTAATATAACTTTATTCAGAGACCTACTCCCAAGGGACGTATCTAGCCTTATAGAACACGTGCCAAACTTAGAATGATATTCACATTTTACAAAATAATTCTTACAAACGTTAAAACATTGTGTCCTGCGTTGTGCATCTCTTAACAAGTAGGAAATAACAAAGTAATATATTAACTTATTTAGATATTTTGTAGTCTCTGACTCGGGGCATGTTGAGAAAACCACACAAAACTCTTGTATTCATGTCTTTATTTTTCGCTTTCTTTTCTATTCTCTAGCTTTCTCTTTACCCGAACATTTATCCAGCTCCATCTCCATCGTTGTGGATCCTCTATATTTTTACCTTCTCACTCCGCCCTACTCTCCTCCATACCGAGTTCCGTTGGCCTCATACATAATTCATAAGATATAAGAGTTTAAAGGCTGAATTCATAATGGAATGGTACGAAAGTAAGTGGTTCAGAAATGGAATGAAGTGTATAAGTGCAGTCAAAAAACAGAGTAAGCACAATGAGTAAGGTGCATAGGAGTGAGGTTGATGATGGAGTGAAGAAAAAATAAAACATTTCAATTTTTCGGATTTCTTTTTCTTTCTTCTTCTAAAGTAAGCACTTAAGTAGTCGTCCGTGAGTCCTTTCTCTTTTTTCTTTTCCTTTCACTTCATTCATTCCGTTCACTCACTTGTAATAATTTTATGTCATACTCCATACTCACTCATTCACGGGAGTTATTTAAGGATTTGATATAAACGATGTGATATTATCTTTATCTTACTGAATTGATCACATCTATTTTATCTACTTTACACGGCATTACATAAAGTATGTAGAATATTTACTTAAATATATTCACGTGGCTAGGTTAGTTAGATAAACACTACATAAAACTATTATATTATTCTAATATTATTCTTCAAGTCTATTCCTACCTATGGAGAAAGTAAAGTAGTTTATGATTGGATTGTAACTGTAATGATGATGATTTTGTATTTGATTACTTGTCGGCATTAATTATTGGTATTGATTTGATATTGGTGCTATGAAAGCAGGTAGGTTGTGCATAATATGATAGTAAAAAATTGTAGGATTAGAGGATTCATGGTTGCTAGTAATTTTGAGACACCTCCACGGACTGTAATCAAGAAATCAAGGAAATTGCGAATTAGCATTATATTCTTCAATATTGAAGTCATGCACTAACCAAGTAATGAGGCTTCACGGTCATCTTGGAAAACAGGGGACAGGTTGATACTTCTTACATAGACTTCTTCATTAAGTTTTCTCGAACTACCCACAATTTTTTCATCCCCATCCTGCCAAAACATTGTGGAAATTGTGGCAAGACATCGAACCCTGGCTTCCCCATCCTCCGAGAAATGAGAAGATTCCAATGTCATGTTTAATGTGGACATGGTAGACTGCATCCCTAACTGGGTTAGTGGAACGTTGGCTCTTTTCGGTTTTAACTGTTCTACCCCTTTGTCCACCTGCAATTCGTGTAAAACACTGTTACGTATTTTGATAGTATAATCACGTAAAGAAAAAGGAAGTAAAATTACCATTTGGTCATTTATGTACCAACTCAACCTAGCGGGTGGAAATGACTTTGCTGAGGAGCAGTTTAAAACGAGATTATCTCCGATATCATACTCCTCCTGAATACATGAGGAGTTTGGGAATTAAGAGAAAAAATTGTCAAAATAAAACAGATAAAGAGAAAATGAGTGAAAGTGGGTTTAACAAAGCCTTACCTTTTGTGTAGCCGGTGTAATCTGGGGACCCTCACTGGGCAAATCTAAAAACCAAGCGAAGCAGAACAGAACAAAACATTAGCCTGAAAACTTCACCTCATGTTAATTGCCTCATCATCTCGTCTTTTCCCCAAATCTCGGGTTAATGAACACTTATCCCACTTCTAAATTGTTATGGTTTGTAGTTGCCTCAGTTTTGGCTAGTTTTTGATGGTATGCATTTTGCATTGTTTTACATACGCTCAACTCAGTAATTGCCCAACTCTGCCTGAATGCAAAATGCAGATTTCTCCATACTTTGCTTTAATTTACTTGAACTTGGGTGGCTTGGCTTAGTTACAGGAAGAGAGTCATATTCTCGTATTAATATGGTTACGCTGTCTGGTCGCCTAAACTGACTGCGGTCTGGATTGAACCGATGTAGACGAGAGATGCTAAAAAATAGTTATAATTTATTTCAGTTTTTTTAAAGACTTACGGATAACAGTCATACGGGATTCGCCCTGGACGGAGGCAAAACTTGGACCTTCCGCACTGACTTCACAACGATAGGATCCCGTTGATCGTAAATCTAGGTGGTGCAAGGTGACTTGTTTCTGGTCAGATGCGTCCATCTGAAACAGAAAAAATAGTGTTTTATTGTTTCAACTTGCTCTCGGCTTCCACGTTATAATAAAACCAATTCAATTCAGGAGTGGATGGAATATATATCAGTTTGGTTGAAAGTTTAGGTGCATTTAAATTACCGATGCGAGTACGTTGCATTGCTGGATTGAAAATGTTATTTGATTTTATGGAAGTAAACCAGTAAATTGATGACGGTTGGGATGAAGATATAACGACAGGAAAGTAATTGAAGTACAGTTGTGGTCAGGTGCATGAGGTCATGTCAAGTGTACAGCATGAAAACACTATCAAAGGCTCGAGACGAGTAGAATGTTTTATCTTGGCATGTTTTCAGTGTAAAATTGCAACAAACAAAGATTTTTTTAAAAGTTGGAGATAGTTTTATGGCCCACACAAGTTTCATGAACATTCCCTTTCCTTCAGTCATGAAATGGAATGTAATCTACAAGGTAACGTCTTGTCTTGCGTAGCTTGTTCCACTCAAATCGTAACTACTACCAAGTATTGCAATGTCCCTCGTCGACCATTACCTTTCCTCCTTGGAGAATTCTTTGAATAAGTGGCCATAGGGAGTACAGTTGGTCACTTTTCACTACTGACTACACTTACTCAACAGCAGTTCCCTGTAAATGTAAGTACTCTATGCGCACTTATCGGATTAAGTAAATTGTGCATGAGATTCCAAGTTTATCTTTGCCACATGATCACTACATTCAAAATCATGCACCATGGGATGATTGCAATTTGGGCTGCTTTCAGTAAGAAAAATGTGTAACATTTTGGATTTTTTTACAATTTTAAGTAACAAGCTTCATTGTGGAATGCATGCACTACTTGAAACTACAACACAAGAAGCATGCAGTATCATATATTACATTCTCCACTTGACCATAACCGGGTTAAGGATAGTTTGCCATTTAAAATTTAAGGAAAGGCATTAAGATCCGAAGTCAGTGAGTCAGTTGGGCGTTTAGAAGTTTGAAAGAAGAGGGATGAGGTAAATGGTATCTGTAGTTTTGGGATGACGATTAAGCAGCAGTTGCACTAGCATATGGTGCACTAGCTGGAAAAAAGTAAGTGGTTCCTATTCCTACCTAGCACTCCATTTAGAAATGAGTTTATGACCCCCCTTGATATTTATTTGATGGCTCTGTATGCATTATGAATTGCGGTGGAAAAGTGAAAAAGCAAGAGAAAATCACGCGAAGACGCCATTTAATGTGATGCGAAAAAATTCTTTTTATCCAAGTCTTTGGGAGAAAGAAACTTAAAATGCAATTCATTTTCATCTTCAATTGAAGGCAAAAACCTGATAAATTTCAAATAGCTAAACAAGTGGAACTAAAAATAACTTTAAAGCCCAGCCAATCTTCCGAATAGTAAAATTGTTTAACAATATTTAGCAATGCAACAAACAGGAGTTTGATAAACAGGAAACATGATATTTGACAAAATTTGCATGTAGTTCAGTGAGTAGAGCCAATTCAGTCAAATATCTGTAGGTAGATCCAGCAAATAGATAAATCGGGTTGGATGAACCAAAGCAAAGAGAATCACGACGAAGAAATCTACAATCCAATCCAGTGATCCACTTACTTACCTTCATCCATTCATGTCAACAACTTTATTTTATTTCGAGACAGGACAAAGTCAGTCATGTGGGGTAGGGGTCGGATTTTCAAATTTGCATATCTAACAACCCATCCTTCAGACTTTTATTCTGTTTAAAGTATAGAGGAAGTTGGGTGAATGGCGAATCAAGTTTCTTGGCAAAGTTAAAGGGTAAAAAATTCCAGAAAGTGAACCATGCTTACATCGAGCAGAATTGGTATGTATTTGCATTTGTTAGTAGGATATTCATTATATCGTGTAAGGTTTGATATAACCATTTTGGTTACACAATATCTACATGTGGAGCAAAAAGTTTTTGGACAATTGTAAAAATCAAGCAAAACATAAATTGGTCAACCACAACAAACATAAACCGTCAAATTTTGGAGAAACCCTGGCCAAAATCTTGGTAATGTTGCACTTTGTCAGAACTACACTTTTCAGTTAGCCCAGCTCCAACTTGATTTCTGACTTTCACCTGCTTTCTCCGTCCTTGGTTTTCTTTGTCTGTCTATTCCCTTAAAACGAACAAGAATAAGACTAAACTAGATTGAAGCCAATATGACTAGATACGGTAAGGTGGAAGCCACCTACCTAGTTTCAGTTCTATCCACCAACCAACCATAAACAAGGCTGATTCCACTCCAACCATCACCCATGCATGTCCGGAATTTAACCGTAATCAGGTCAAAATGTAATGTAATGTAACCTAATTCCGTGGAGAGTTATGTCTCTTCCCATTGCATGCAGACAAGGCTGGAGCCTCCGAAAGTAAAAGGTAAAAAAGCAACAGGGTCACAAAAATAGCAAAGGTTGTAAACGAGACGGATGGATGATGAGATAAGAAAAAGACACAGAAAAATAAAATCGTTATGGTTGCTTCGTTTGTGATGGGGTCGTGGGTCGTCCAGTTCAATTCCATTCCAACCTTTTTTCATGACCCTAACTACCGCCCCAAACCAACCAACCCAAGTCAATCGTGATAATGGTCTCGTTTCTGAAGGGGATGTCTAACAAGGTAAAATCTGGGAGTACAGGGTTTCCCTTTTTCGTCAATAGTGCCAATTTCGTCTTGATTTTGCGTTGTGTTCCACTCAAAAAATGGTTTTTGCGAAAATTCTGCTACACGCCTACAGACCGGGATATAAAGCATCAGTTTCGGGATAAATAATGTCTAGTTACAAGTATCATATTGGACATGTGATGTAGGCACCCTATCTGCTTCCCAAGTGCAATTTAACGAGTAAAAGTGAAGTGCACCTGGTTAACTTTGGTTTAGAGGTTTATTCCAGTATGTCTACCATAACTATCTGCTAGAAAGAAAGAAAGCGAGTGAGCTTCCTTAGGTAGCAATACAATGTTCTTCGGATGGCAATGGTTTAGTTCTTGGGAAAGAATCCGATCTGGTTTATTTCGAATGTCTGCCTGCCGTAGAGGCTAACGTATGTTTCGTCCTTTTCCTGAATTTGGGTGGTTGATTGTCTTTTTGGTCTTTCTGTTTTGAGTTGGAAAGGAATAGCAAGTAGTGGACCAAGTGATTTGAACACGTTTCTAAATTTCAACTTCGGGGTTATTCCTCTTTGGGAGCTATTGCAATGTCATGTGCATTCTTGCGATGCTTGTGTTGTGTACTGGTCAAACTATTAACAGTAGGATAAACAGTAGAAAAGGGTTGCTTGAATTC
Source organism: Folsomia manolachei (assembly GCA_036491905.1). NCBI lineage: Eukaryota > Metazoa > Arthropoda > Collembola > Entomobryomorpha > Isotomidae > Folsomia > Folsomia manolachei. The sequence goes on from JAAXNX010002095.1 coordinate 7,770, forward strand.
TACTCGTGTCTAAAATTTTGCAACACGCCGTTCTTCAAGTCAACCAGTAGACTTCAGAGCAGCACAACTCTAACCCCAAACCATATCCCTTGAAGTCATTCAAGTTCATTTCCAGTACTGGCTTAGCTATTGCTAATTTGTAATGTGAACTGCAAAGCATTCAAATACAATTTTTGTAGAATAAGACTTTCCATCTTCGCATGCGAGGTTAAAATTTTTAGTTTTCGTGTATAAATAGTAACAGGACTTTTTTGAAAGCGACATTTTAGATTTATTTTCATTTGAAAAAACTTTTGTAAAAAAAAGTGCTTATGTAAAGTACGTACAGCGGTAAGAATATTGTCACAATCTGCGGGGACATTGCATATGTACTTATGAATGTCTAAGCAGGTTCTGTGCTCCTCACCCTCTTTCTACTTTGCTTTGCTTTACAAGTTCAAATAACAATTTTAATCTTTTCTGACAAAGATGTATGTGCAGTCAAGTCAAGTGGGAAGTGAGTGGCTGTGGTTGGTTGGTTGGTTGGTGAAAAACATTCTCGGCTGCTTTCCCTTCCTTCACTTTCTCCCACCAAGAGTCGCAATCCATGATTTTAATGTAAACCTTCAAATGGCGACCAAATGTTATTCGTGTGCATTTCCTACCGTGGAGTGCTAAAAATCAGGAATATCCATTCATTGGGAAGTTGGAAAATTATGTTAGAAAATGCAATTTCTGGTGATATTTTAAAAGTGAAATGTTTTCATGTACAATTTATAGGAGCACGCTTGGTTCAGGAATCCGCAAATGTATTATGATTATTATTCCCCATTTCCTATTCCAAGTCCAACAATGACACTTGCATTCTTCTCATAAGGCTGAGTTATATACACAATCTATCTTTCCACTACTCTGCTCTGCTCCATATACTTTATTCAAAAATGTAGACTAAAGTAGGCAACAATAAACTAACCAATCGAGCATACTTATACAAAATAGAAGCAAGTGGAAGAGGAAAACCAGTCAGGTTCAATTTGAAATCTGTTGTGGCTCATCGAAAATCTCATTATTCTCCATTGAATTCGGTAAACCCTATGGGAGACTGGTGCGGTGCGACGGATGGGGGCAGGAATGTATTATAGTAATGCTGTGCCTATTAGGAAATGGAGTGGAATATCTGCACTAGGTTCACTTGAATGGAAAAATTTAGTAAGCAAAAATATAAAAGTTTTTCACCCATCAATCCGCCGAAAAGGAAAGGAAACGGGAGCAATATGCGGGTGAGACGGGTAGCCTTAGTGTTTATTGTGCCGTGCGGGTATTAAAATAGATCGAAAGGAATGGTGAGGTACAGAAATATGTTGATCAATATTATTGCCATTCAGCAAATGTATTGTACAAATACATCGCAGTGATAGTGCAACGTGTAATGTTGTAATGTTTGTATAGTAAGCTTAACCAGAAATTGAGGTTTTTGTATAGATTGCATTTGAATTGCCGAATAGGCCCAGTCACATCGCCTTATCGGTGAAATGAGATTTTGAAAATAAAATGTTGATGATGGGGCAGATTTATTTCATGAAATGAAAATTAAATCCTCGAATCCCAACAATTCTACTTCGAAAGAAATACTAAATGTCATTAAATGCTAAAATATGTTATTAAAATGATTTTACATTTCACATTTTAATCTCTAAATACACTAAATATTCTACATAATCCAATAAAGGAACCCACTCACGTGACTTAATTTAAGCCTTTGCCTCTCCTTGTTAACGAAGTTTTGTTGAACGCATCAAATCAGACTTGGAAAGGAATAAGGTATGGTGCAGAAATTATTAAATTATAGGATAAAGCGTAGACAAGGCGTGGCCAACTAAGATTAAGTGGAATGAAATTTAAACCTGAGATTAAATGGATCAAGGTTTCACAGCCACAAGTGCATCCCGCACCAATTCCAAGAAACAAGTGAATGTAGGAATGTACGAAAGTTCGTACAGCACTATAAATTCGGAGGTACTTTATTCAACTACTCGGCATATTCGGATCAAAGAGGTTGACCTAAACCTTTAGCCATGATTTTAAAAGTTTGGTACTGAGAATGAAAATTCTGAGTCACTTAATGTCAAAGCGGTCACTTCGCAACTCCCCATTTTGGACAAATCAACAATGCACCAATTCCAAGAAACAAGTGAATGTAGGAATGTACGAAAGTTCGTACAGCACTATAAATTCGGAGGTACTTTATTCAAATTGTCTATTGACCGGTTGCGTCTAGGTTTATGAAATGAGATTGAAGTGGCAAGATTTTAAAAGATTGGTACTGAGAATGAAAATTCTGAGTCACTTAATGTCAAAGCGGTCACTTCGCAACTCCCCATTTTGGACAAATCAACAGTCCAGGTTGACCTTTACATTATAAAGAAAACTGATCTGACTATCGTCGTTCGAAATTTTTTAGAAGATGGCATTCCAGAAATTACTCCGGCACAGATTTATATCTGACACATTAGGTTAAGTTATTTATTCTCTACAACTTTCCATCTCAAAGAGAATTCAACAAGAGTTAATGCATTACTTTGTTTGTAAACGGGGTAGTGACACGACCACTACTGGCTATAAACATTATTACTAAACCATAATGCAAGATTGGTTGACACAGTGTGAAATAATAATTCACAATGTTTTGTCAAGAAAGCTGTATCAAAAACTTTGTGAAGCATGGCACAACTGCAGTTTATGAGTTAGTAAAATATTTACATCATAAACAATTTTGGGGATTTCAGTCAGATTAAGTAATTTGATTAATTCTCTTGGATTTTCCTTATAGATAATGTGCAAGACATTGCAGGGTACTTTCTTGGGTAGGCACTTAGCGGCTTCAACCATACATAAAGTGGCAACCCAGTAAAATTAATACTATCCAAAGTAGCAGATTTGAATATCTGAATTTCAAGAAGTGAATTGCACAATATGCGTTGTAAATCCCGATTTAGACTGTCTAAAGTTCCAGAGCAGGATAACATACATATTCTTGTTTTGTGTCTTATATCTACTCTGAGAACAAATAAATGAATCTCTGAAATTGTATTAACAAAATAAAATTTTGTAAGCCTTTTACACTCACTCTGGCTCGTAAAAAAATCATACAGCAAACCACTTGAAGAAAAAACGTAATGTACCTACAGCAAACAATGCAAACTCCAATTTTAAAATTTAATGAAATTATTACTGTTACCTAACTAAATTGCAAAATTTTTGTGCAGCTTTAGACGCAAAAGACATACAAAGATGAGTTAGGTTATTGAGACGGCTTAGCATTCCAACTTTTACCAATTTGTTGAAATCTCATCTCCAAAAATAATCAAAAGCTCTAAGAAACACAATTATCCAGTAAGAATTACTAACAAAAAACGGCGCAAAGCTTGGAGTGCTTCTTTCAGATTGTTTAGTCTCATGAAAATTGTAGAAGGAAAACTTAAGTTAATGGCATAAGCTGGTACTTTCAGTTTATGAAAAATTCAAAGTGCGGGTGAAAGCAAGTTGAGGATTAAAATGTTTTGTATTATAAAATTTGGAATCATATTATTCCGAAATAATAGGTGAATGGGAGCCTTCTGCCTTATCCTGAATCATGAAAATAACTGACAAAGACCGACACAGCCGAGTGGAAAGGCAATTGTTGACTCTCATCTCGGAAAAGCGTCAATTTACCAGTTGTAATAAGAATTCAAAAGACAACAAAAAAACAGCATTCCGCAGCTTATGTATAGTACGACTGGGTCTCGGACACATAAGTAAGAATCAGGAATAAATAAAAGAACCTACCATTTATTTGATTATCATACTCGATGTCATACAGTATGACTCATACTATTTACTAAGGCCAACCCTCAGCATTTGCTTACCTCTTTATGGTACCTTAGGTTTTGTGAAAAGTAAGAGACATGATTTGAAATGACCTGAGACGTTATGTTTCAGATGTGATGCTATATAAATCTGCTTCAAATTCTTTTTCTACACTTTCTGTTTGTCATATTTACAAAACGTATAACTTTTGGTAAGTTAGATGGTCTAGACTATATTGTAACGCAGAAACCTACTTTTGCTGAAATGTATGTATCGCCGTCACAAAATTAAACTCGCAAGTGACAGGATGTTTACTTTTTCTGTGTATTTAGCTCAATGTTTAATTCCAAGTGTTTAAGCACATGAAATTAAGTTAGTTAACCAACAGCCAACCTACCAACTCAGCTACATATCTCTGCTTTTTACACCCTGGCTCTTTTTCTAGGTAGATACTTTCCCCATGACTGAAACCTTAATCCATCGCAAAGCAGGGAACAGTTTTATGAAAACTTTGTGTCAAGTCAACTCGATCTAATTCCATGTCAAAGGAGAGAGACAAGTTTAGTTAGTTAGTTGCATTGCACTTCTCAACTATAACTTAAGTAAACTTGGCTGATCTCGTGAGTGTAACTTATGCTTGTAGTATAACTGGTGAAAGGCAAATCTTATTAATTTTTATTAAAGCGCAAGGATCAAGCTACATTCTGTTTTCCTTCATGCTTAGCTTATATTCCTCCACCGTTTGGTTGGTGCGGTGGAGTGTGTGACATTCGCACGTGTTTCACTTTCTCTCTAGCAAAAAGTTAGAGAGAAAAGCTTAAAAAGCGAGAAGAGAAAGTGGCAAAAACATGTTTGTCAAAATATTTTCACGCCGTGAGAATCAGTAAGCCTGTCTTCATTGGGAGTTTTTATGCTCAAATCTTTTTTTCCAAAATTATTCTTGTTCTTTAGATTTACTTTTGCCAGGGTGCAAATACGAGTAATGAATCCCTCTCAGTGGGGCTGGATTCCATCCGTGAATGCCTTTTGTTAACGAAGGACAAACTTAATGAAAGAATGACAAAATGTCAAGATCGGCTATAGAGTAGACCTGTGTTCATACCATGCTGCTGCAAAACTAGAGTTCCCGTGCACTTCACCCCATAACTTGGACAATCGATAACCAAGTTGTCAACGGCTTAATTTATAATCTAGTCTATGTTTCTTAAAATCCAATACAGTCTCCTACAGTTCAAAACCCAACCTAACGGTGCGACATTGCATTCCTTGTATTTCTTTCCACCTTATTCCAGCAAAGATTAAAGTGCAAATGCATGCGGTATTTATATGCAGGGAAAATCCCAACCGCAACTACTTTACATAATTTAAAACATCTCACAGCTCGCAAACCCAAATGGCAGCCAGAGCCAGTTACAGCTACGCAGAGATTCAGCCAGATTCAATATACTGCAATATATCAGTGGCTTTACTGAGCAAGTAAGGTGAAAGTAACTGAATTGAATGCAGTTCCCAATTTTGTCTCGTCGAACCACAGGAATTTTATAGAAAATTGTATTTTTTGGGAAAGTTTGCACTTCCACCCCATCCTTTATAAATGGATGACTTTTGTGCACATACGAACGAACCCCAAGCAAGTGACAGCGGAGTCATAAATCATGAGGGGAATAATTTAGCAAAGATTGTTAATCTCGTTATAAAGTAACATAGTCTCGCTATAAAGTAACATATAACATATAATATGTATATACGCATCAACCGGTACTACAGATTCAACTTGTTAAACAAGCAGAAAACCATGCAAAATTCTAGAATAATGCCAAACCACTTATTTTATTTTATTTTCAAGACGTTTTATAATTAATTTATTTCTTACCAATATATTTAGTCCTTCCACAGGATGAATATGGATCTGAGGTTTGTAGCGTGGTACATATCTGAAAAACTCTTCATTGTCCTTATACCACTTTACCGCATACAATCTGTCCCTTCCTATTTCGAAGGGGCTGAAATTTAAAAAAAACAATATACTTAAACATAATTAATTGAGACTAATGCTCCGCAACATTGCCACGACTCATTTTGACCTCTGAAAATATACATGTCGTAAGCATATCATACTTTTATCCATTTTGGTCTATTTATTCAGCTCACTATTTTTGGACTATCATGAAAAATGCAATCAATACCTACAAAAAAAAAAAAGTGTGTTTGTGACTTTGGCCAAATGTTTGATTTTATTTCCGTGAAGTCAATAAGATCACATGTGAAGACCCCATTGACACGCGTCGCAGGTCAACTCACTCATCCCCCAATTCCCTCCTTGTTTCTTTGTAGCTATAGCTTATTGTAATTGTGTCCCATTCATGTCGTTTCATAAACATCACAACAGAATAGAACACACTTTCAGACTTATGTCAACTACACTACACCCTAATACAGATATTTGATAGAGAAAGTAAAAATAACAAATTATAGCCTGATATTTGTTTCATTATCCCTGTAATAAGAATCTTATTGAATTACAACTCCATGGCCTGCATGCATTTGTTTATTCGTGTCATTCTTATTAGTTTTGTGCAGCGGCGTGTAGTTTTGTTCGAAAAAAGAAAGAAAACTTGGCTTAGCCAAACAACTTACCACTCCAGGGTGGCGTTTTCACCCCTCATCTATTTTAAGAGAAAAATATAAATGCTTTGTCATCAAACATTACATGGAAAAAGTCCAAGTTTTACATACCTTGAATGGAGGCACATTGATTCGGGACAAACGAAGCTTTCCAACAACTGTAATGAAAATGAAACCAGGAACAAAATTAAATTGAGATATTTTAATTAATTTATTCTAATTTTTCAACCCTTTCCTTTTCTTTATCGGATTTGGTTGAGGGGAAGGATTTCAAAATTAATTTTAATTGAAACTATGCAGAACCAGACAGGATATCAAACTGTTTTGTAATTTTTTAATTTTGTCAATGAAATTACTTCTATATTTCTATCATGCTTTTGTCCCGAGTTTTTTTTAAAGTTTTTTTTGGAAGATGATCGAACCCACATTTGCTGGTAATGATAATAAATTTATTGCACGGAGAAATGTTACGACGACGTAAAAGAAGATACAAAAGT
>JAAXNX010002096.1:0-14714 GCA_036491905.1 Folsomia manolachei
ATTGATGATGAAAAGTGATTCAAAACGGAAATGCATTTTCAGCACTTTCATGTCCGAGCTTACATCTATGTATGAGTCATCATTACATGCAATCCCTTACTTTGTAAAAAGTGGATGTGAAAGCATGCACACAAAACTCATTCGTTTTCCTGTGATTGACAAACACTCATTCATGTTTAGTACAGGGACATCATTATTGCACTGCCACCATGCACAAAGAAGTGTTTGATCAATCCATTCCACGATGGTATAAAGACTTACTTTACCGTATTCTCTGGGCAATTCCAATTCCAAGAGACCATTATGTTTGATAGTTACTTACAAAAAAGTGAAAGGTTCATTTCGTTCTATTGAAAGGGTTCAGGCAAAGGAAGCTTTCACAGGGCAATTCCTTGATAAAAGGTTATTCATTAAAAATCCATCCTCTTGTGGTCTCGTTGCGGATTGAGGTCTGAGATCACTAGGTTTTGTATGACATTGACATTCAATGTACTCAAGTTTAGGGTGATGCAAAGGTTTCCTATTTTCCAAAATGGGATTAAACTTCCTGTTTATGTAACATAACTATGTTGGAAGCTACGGGGTTTTAATCCAGTAAAGGATTTTGCTGGCAGGGGTTTGTTACAAAGTTCATTTCTGTTCTGAGCTGTCAGCTTTGGTTAGGATGGCCAAAAATCAATGCCAACAATGTGTCGTTGTTGCAATCTGAACTAAAATTCAATTTCCGTTCATAACTTCTTTCCATGCAAGTTTACAACAAGTGTTACAAAACATCTTCAACTTCTTGGATGAAAATGCAATCTTTATTGCATACTTTCTACTGGATAAATACCAATAGTTCAAGATTGTTGATTGGAGGATAGAGTGATGAATGTAAAGAGAATTACGATCGCAGTAATTTTTCCTCATGTGGTTGCATTCTCCCTGGAATCATCATCATTACTTCCACGTAATATTTATTTCCTCCGGATTTGATGTAGTAATATGTGTGTGTCAACTTTACATCCTTATAATTAGAGCCCAGTAAATGATGGCAATGATTCAGTATAGAGTATGTAGGAAATAAAAGGACCGAACCCTCTGTCCTTCTATTTCATCTCATACGTGACAAAACTTTGTCCTCTGTGCAAAAATGGGTAACGAGCCCGACCCTCCAGTACCACATCAGAGTCAGAAATGAAGCCCAGAAGGGGAGATGGAAACACCAGGCATCGGGTGACTTTGAATTGGACGTGAACTTGTCAGAGATGGGGGCAGTCACCGTGCATAATTTTTAGTTGACTTAATGCAATACTGCAACTCCCAGAACAATGTAGTGAAGCAGACCTTTGTTGCCTTTAGTATGTGCAGACACATTAACGAATATTATTATTCTTGGTACAAAGAGGCAGTTGCAGGTTTATGCAGTTGACACCAGTATGCATATATATGCAAGAGAAATGCAGGGGGTGTCTGACTTGGCGACAATGAATTGTTACACGCATTTTAAGCCAAATGCAAATAACCGGAAAAAATGTAGCCTCTGGACTTGGTATTCTCGGGAGGATTCAATTTCCAGTGAAAATTTCCACTGCCAGGATCTCACTGCATTTTATATGAGCTGCAGTGCAGTTGCAGAATGAACTTGCAGTAATTTACACGAGATGCAGGAGTAACTGCAAGTTGTATAAATTGTTAAATTGAGGAGAAGGAAAGTGAAATTTAACGTTTTATGATATGCACTGCACTCGGATCTTTTCAATCTTCAACGGATTCGGAAATGAGGAAGTAATCATACGCGGATGAGACTGGTAACCAGTCACTGGTTGGAATAGTGCGAGATTAAAATGTTGATATTGGATTTTATTGTATACAGATAGAAGCTGTAGAAGCCGAAGGATTTTGTTTTATGGTGAGAGCGTGCCATGAGCAAATAGCGTTTTTGTAATGTAATCAGTTACCATAATCTTTGCTGATTGAGATGTCTGTGACTTTTGAATAGGAAAATAACAATATTTTCTATTACCAAGATTTAAAAAATATTCCAATGAATTTAGCAAATATTCTCTTAACTGAGGAATTAGCTTTACGGAATCAATACCAAAATTGTGAGGATAAGCTCAAAAATTCTTTCATTTCCTAGAATAAGGTTTTGGATTGGATGTGATATAAATCATTTTTTCATCATATCGTATTTCTTCACATTACATTTATTTAATATCCACCAGCAAGCCAGAGAACAAGGACGCATTGCATTCTTCATATTTACTTATGAAGAAAGGGGATCTCTAGTCATAAATCAGGATGATTCTTTTTTCTTATCTCCCAATGCCAAAATTCTCTACGAACGTATTCTGAAATGGAATATGAAACCGAATCCTATTTTATTCTTTTATTTTATCAAAAAGTCAAACTCAGCAAAATTTAATTAACACAATTAATTGACATATTTTTGTTTTATTGTGTATTTGTGCATTTTGACCTATCTCACCTATTCGATAATTATATTTAGTTCTCCTCTTTCCCGTTGAGGTCTTTCAATCCCACAACTATGCAACTCGATGTGGACTGATAAATTAGCTACAGGTTTACCAATTATTTTCAAATTTATAATGCCAAACACCTTGTGTAACGAACAAAATCGATAACTTTAATCCGTCCAATCCGATTTTCTTACCTTTCCATTTACGACAAAGAACAACAAGCGAGAAGACAAGTTTGAGGAAATTGGATCTTATTCTGCACTCGGAGAAAGTCCGCTGAGACTCATTTTCCGGCGATGACTTTGAGAACTTTGCTACATTTTGTTCTGTTTCAAGATTCTGCTCAGAAATAAATTATTCGACTGTTTCGACAGCCATGGTTTATCTAGAGCTAAACTTTCTAGGAGAATCCCTTGATCGATGGGAATACTGAATACTTTCTTTTAAGTTGGGATTTGAATTGCTTTTTGCAGATTATTGTTTGAGCGAAGCGAATTCAAATATTGGAACAGGAATAAATTACAATTTTTCCAAGGAATAAATAAAATTTTGCGGAAACTTCGACACACTTAGATTTGCATTCTGCATTCAATTTCGACAGACACTGGATTTTGACAGCCACGATAACAATCGGCCAACTGATTTGTAATTAAACCAACTTTTCTTTAGTGTTCCATATTGTATTCCTAGTTGCATCATCCATCTAATCTTTAGCAAATCATCATTTCCACAAGGATACCAAGTATTTAGGTTATTGATGACTCAGAGAAAAGTAAATGCATTAACTTGCACCACATGACGGAAGGAAACCCTCCCAAAAAGTTGACATTACATTGCATTGACTCCGACCAACTTCCAAAATGCATTATTGTCACATTCAACTCAAATCGGACAGACCCTTCCTTCTTCCTTCCGTAATTAATTTGGGTAAAGTAAAGCAAAGCCAGTTCTTCTCTTAGCATAAAATTATTTATTACAGTAAAGGAATGATTTCCTGCAGTAAAGTGCATGCTGCACTAAAACCACTTTACTTTACTCAATTACTTGCTTTCATCTTCAGTGTCACTGTCAATGTGGTGCACAAAGAGGCCGCAGATAAATAAATAAGGGAAAATGGGCACAACTCTGTTTTTAGATGAGATGGATGCGGGATGAGATTGAAAATCAGAGTTATTCGACTGTAACGGTGGAATGAAGGATATTTTATCAATTGATCACCTTCTGTTACACAACTTTGTCTGCATTTCGTTAATTTCTGTTTTAATTTGGAAATGAAGTCAAATTGAAATGATAAGAAAAGATGACTAATCCATTAAAGTAAGGTAGAGGGAGGGTATTTGCTTAATTTATTTTCTTAGAATTTTATATTTCGATGAGGTAATTAACTTCTTAAAATAATTAACACTGTTTCTCTATTACTATCCAAAATATGGAATTAGCTACGTCATAATTTGAAAGTGATTTATTAATATTTTATTAAACCAAAGGTACATGGCTGTATCTTGCAGCTTGAAGACGAAAAAAATATTTGAATTCACAAACTCTGTGAAAGACTTAAATGTATTTTCTAATATGCTTTCACAGATCCACCTACCCGTAAAAGGATTATGCTTCATGTACTGAAGTGATACAAAAATCATCAAAATGAGCGAATCAACGACATCCTCCAAAACATCGGTATGTGCAGACGACGAGTTAACTCCTGAAGTCATAATTATTGACGGATCGGCGAAATTTCGAGATGGAAAACGGGTAAGTTAAATACAGTTTTTAGTAATTTTTGCCAATTTAAAGACCATCTTTGTTCATTATATAACTAAAATGTACATAGTTTTAAAATCCGATCTTAAACTTGTGCTTTTAATTTTCACGAGTCTTTCTTGAGTTTTGGTACACAAACCACCCACCAACTGCTTAATAAAAATTAATTCGAACCCCAACCTGTAATCGAGTTCCTTCCAACCTCTATTCTAATTGATGTCTAATTGTAATCTCATTTTCCAATTTGTTCTAGTGGAAGCAGCGATTCTGTGTTCTTTCGAAGCTGTCTCCGGCTGCAGGTAAGTACTTTGCCACAAATTGAACTGAATTACGGTCATTTCTGCCGTTTACGACTCCACTAACTGGAGAAAGGCACGCATTTCCACTTTTCACTGTCAGCTAGCCAAACACTTTCTTGAGAGAAAGTCGAGTCCAGAACTAGAGGGCCAAAAATGCTGTACATAACATTTTGACTTGCTTGTATTGCATCAAGGAATAAATAGTTTAACTTGCACATGCCAAGACTTTGAAATATGCATCGAATTTTGGATCTCGACACTAATACAATAATCCACGGATGCATCACCGTGACGGTCGACAGTCAGCCGATGCGGATGTAGTTGACTTTGACTAACAAAGCGTAACTAAACTCAATATTTCTTGGAGGATTTGGATTTTTTTATTTTACTCTAAGGGACAGGTACAAAGTAAAGTGAAAGTTGGAGAAAGTGTTTTTTGGGAGAAAATCACGTGAGTATAAAAAGACTAAGATTTATCTCGGCTGACTGACAATTGGAGTAATACAATGAATCAATGGGTGGGTTGTGGGATGAATAAAAATTTGTGGGAGCTTACCAATAGAACAAAAACGCACGACTGATTCAATTGAATTCCAACTTTGGCGTGTTCAATCAATTGAGTGAATCAAAGCTACAAAGCTTTTAGACCTTTGACATGGTTACTGTATGAAACAGTAATAAGGGAAATGTGACGAAAAAAAGTATGTAGTGAAATAAATAGCTTATGAAATGTAAAATTCCAATTTTTAAATGGCGTGTTCCATTTTAACCAGTGAAAGTGTATTTACGATCGTATTCTGTATCGAAATGTAATCTAACTATATGAACAAATTGTCAGAGATGCATTTCCTGTTCAAAAATCAAATTGTGGACATTCACTTTGTACCGAGCGGAAATTAGCTTTCCGACCAATGCATCATGCAATATGCTAATTACACTTTATTGTACAATAGGACTTGCTAATGGGGACATGCAACAATTAAATATTTAAAAAGTCCCTTTGTTGCCTGTCTAATCGTGGATAACCTTTGAGTAGCTGAAAATGTTTGTACTGGAATTGCAGCAATTCACGCACTTTAAACCACGCAATGCGGCTGCAGCTTAAAGGAAGTTTATTAATAGTTGACTTTTTTATCTCGACTCATTTTACGACTATCATTAAATCATATCCACTAAAATTCATAGGGTTCATTAAATATGAAACAACGTTCCTTTCTATCTGGATGTGGCAGCTGTCTACTGATGAATCAATAACTTTTCATTTTCCTCACAACTTTCTCCTCTCATGATGGAAATGGAGATCACGATCATCTCACGGCTTCATAAAATATTTAAGTTCCCGAATTTCTCTCTCACTTCCCTTTTCCATACCACTCGATTATTTCTCCATTACACCAAGCCATGACTATCCGTTGTTTGGACAAGCTTCCAAGTTTCGAGTGGAGTTCTTTTCCAAATCTCTGAAAATCCGGAAGGACTTTTGGGATCTGGATATTCAAACCCAATGTTCCACAGAATTTTAGCCCTTGATTTTACTCAATTTATTAAAACTTCGTGAGAGTGAGTTGTGTGGTCTGCAGGATGGTGGACTTGAATTTCTGAGTTGATCATGGGTGGATTTGCCAACTTTCACTGGGTAAATAATAGTGGACTGGACTTGAGAACTTTTGTGAAAATCGGGTAGGATGGGACACATCTGTTCTCCATCTGGATCGGATGCGGGTGTGAAAAAGTCTCCAGTCTGGAGACTCTAGAAAGAAGGAGAGAATCAAACATGAATTTTCGTCCTTTCTCCGATGATATCGGTATCCGATTTCTGGGTGGACAGCTTTCTCTCTTAAATTTCCCCTTGGTGTTTATCGACCCACCAGTAAGTTTTAGTTGAAACTTTAACTTGACTCCGGATTTTTTGTATGGATTCGATTTATACTGACCTCAGAGTTTAAATGTAAAAGATTTTGAAGGCATTTTGATCTTGAATATGAAGTTAAAAAAAGTATTGAGGGCAACTCTTCATCTCATCGAATGTAACAAATTCATTTCGAATTTATTTGTTCTTTCAAAAACCTTCTTTCAAGGCTTTATTGGTTTGTTGCAGAACTGTAACATTTTACTTTCTCCGCAGCCTGCAACACAATAAAAGCATAAACACATAAAAAGGGAATAAACTCACTTCTGACTTTTTTGTATCATTGTCAGATGACTGTGGCAAAATTGCATTATGCATCCTATTAAATTGCATTCTTGGTAAATCATTTACGATGCACAAAGGAATTCATTGTTAAGGGAGTGCAATGGATTAGAAAGATAAGGAGAAGGCCGTCCTTTGGAATTCTTTTGAAGGGAAAAAGCGATTTTTTCTCTATTCCATCGATTGTAACTATTTTACACAAAAAACAAGTGTAATGGAATGTAGTAGCTCCGGCCCTGTTGTCGGCTAAGGAGAAGGAAATAATGGGATTAGATATTTTGTAAGTGACGTTTATTACCCATTTCTGGCAATCTTGGCACTTCGGCTGTCGCTAGAGTCGTTTGAAAATTACCTTTGTAAATGTGATGACATCCTGGTAGAACGGCGTAAGACACGCCTTGAAACAGGGAAGGCATGGAATTGTCACCAAATTACATGAAATTGAAAATTGGATGCATACGCTTAACAACAAGATTCTCAAGGCAGGGATTGCCTTTTCATTTTGCACTCCTGTTTCTGAAACAATGTTTCGTTTAATTAAATGTTTGAAATCTCCAAATATTTTATAATTTCATTCAAAAATTGTTACAAATTTGATATTTTTGACAACTGGAAATTTTTTGCTTTCTATTTACCTTCGAAATTCCTTCGGAATTTGGGACTAACAATAAGTACTGTCACCAAATAATCGGATTATCCAACCGATGATAATTCGGAACGCAAGCAATGTTCCCAAATATAAACAAGGAGATTGTGAAGTGTCATCTGTCACTCACTACTTAACCCTCTCGTGGGCAGCGGATTGAATATTTATTTTTCCCAAAAGCTGTTCCTTTTGAAACACTTGATTCATGACTCATCCTAACAAGGAGATTGTAAAGTGTCATCTGTCACTCACTACTTAACCCTCTCGTGGGCAGCGGATTGAATATTTATTTTTCCCAAAAGCTGTTCCTTTTGAAACACTTGATTCATGACTCATCCTCCCAATTAAATGTAAATTAAGGTTGGGTTACTTAGTGTTTAACAAGCAAAGAGAAAGTACCCCATTTTTCGCAATTAGTCCTCGCTCCGTGCACGACATCCGCATGCTAATGTCAATTAATTGGGAATCAACCTAAAACTGTCATTTAGCAGCTATGTAGGCGTGAAGGAAGAACTTTTCCCTGGATTTATTTCCAACTTGGTCAAATAGAAGAAGGATAGTGCGAAGGATGAGAGGGCAGCATTAAAATTCCGATCTCGTCGTCACCCTCGTCACGTTTGAAGTTGACTTGTCTTTTTTCGGGATTTACGAATTACGAGGCTACTTCAAATACTGATGCCCTCGCACCCTATTCCTTCAACGAAGTTCGTTGGGAGAGGCTGGGAAACACATAAATATTTTTAGAATCTGCTCAGTCCATTTCAGTATTACATTAGTAGAGTATCGCATTAGCAGTTTGGGGTGTCATACCATGGTATCTTGATGGATGTCGAGGCTTTCTACTGGTGGTATAAATCTGGTGGATTTTCGGAATACAAGTAATTTCTTTCAACAAGCATGTACGAATTTTATGTAGAAGGATGTGGGTTATTGTGGAAAGTTTGAAATACAATTGCCATGAGCAGATGTAGAAAAGGCTATTGCATAAAAGATCCAAATTATTTGATGTGTAGATCTGTGTAGAATATGATAAACAAAAACGAAGCCAGAATTTAATAAGATATTTCTTTATCCCATTACATTCAGTCGAAAGGTCATCCCATTCAAATTAATCGGATTAGATTTCAATAATTTAGCTTTATGAAAAGCTTTCTCTTGGAGTCATGCATGGTTTCAAGTGCTTTGGGTGTATTTTAATAAAATGCTCTGCTCCTGCCATTTAAATGAAACGGTAAAAGAATTAGGATTTGAATAAGAAGAGATTTCATGGGTAAACTGGTGCTTCATAGACAGATAACAAATAAATCCTAAATCTTCTGCAGTTGGGAAATGTCGGATGCGTCATTTCATACTCAAAGTAAAGGCGTTTGGATGCCCATTATATTCTTTCTGTTTTGAATGTGTTTATAATTATGGAGAAAAGGGAAAGGGGGAGAAATCATGAGAGGAAGGAAAATTCAACCCTTTGAGTTGTGCTCTTACAACAAAATACCCGAATTCGGGAGGAATCTTCCCTCTACCCGGATTTATTCTCGACACCAACAAAGGTTCAACGTTTGTTAGGCTGGGCATGAGATTCGAGTTGGGCCAGAAACTACCAGAGGGAGATGAGGAACCTTTTAGAGTTTTGTGGAAATATATTTTTCGCTCGTGATACTTTCAAGTTTTTTTTGAAATTCTGCTAGTTTTGATAACATAACGTATTTATAATGTATTTGTAAAAGTTTTCTTGTATGAGAATCAAACTCTTTAATTTCCAGTAACAAGCAAACTTGCACAGCCACTTTAAAGCACTTTAAAGCACTCAATCACCAACTAGTTAGGAATGCTTGAGTTTCAATAAACATTTAATGCACAAGATGAAAGGGGTATTGAAAAGTTTGGGATTTATCTAAATAATTTATATTTTGATGCACAACCCAACTTTTTTCACTCTGTCGATGCAAAATTTGTATCGTACAACAGACCCCGTTATTAAAGCCAAGCTGCTGCTGGAAAGCAAAATTGCGCAAATGGGAAAGTTTTTTTTCTTTGCTTGCGTAATGCTTTCATGCAAAGTTGAGACGGTTAAGTTGTCAACAGGCAGGCATAGCTTTCTTTTTTGTTCGGCCGTCTTGCGTCATTTTGGCTTCCTAAGTTCGTTTCAGAAGAAAAATCTTTTACACAGGATTCTTAGATGACAACCCAACTAAGTTGTCAACAGGCAGGCATAGCTTTCTTTTTTGTTCGGCCGTCTTGCGTCATTTTGGCTTCCTAAGTTCGTTTCAGAAGAAAAATCTTTTACACAGGATTCTTAGATGGATTGCTAGACTGATTCCAATAGAAAATGAGGATTACGCACATATGCATTACTCTTGTAATGGTACCAGCTTTGTTGATAGTTTGTTGTGATGAGATTATTATACAAAGTTGTCTCTGTCGGAGAATCTAAATCAGGTACATACGATCGTCATTTTGATATCCACACGTGTATCTCTGTTCCAAGCATCCTTTATGTTGATAACAGCTCCAAAGATATTCCTTAGCTTACTATGAGAGAAAGGCGATGTTATTAACTAGAGTTTGGAATAAGCCATCTGTACTAAAAGTAGCGATTCTATTATATTCGGCACACATTAAGAGAAAGCGTGACATGAATTTTGATATGGATTCTGTGTTTAATTTCCGCTTACATGTTTGAGACATGGTTTCATAGCTAGTTCATGTTTGTTACTGTATCCATACTTGATTTGTGCAGTTGTAAAAATACTTTTGTTAAGGGAATCCTTGTAAATGTCTCAATTTGCGTTGTTTCCATTGAAGTAAATGACAATATTCTGCGACACACTAGCTCACAGAGAAGATAAGATTAGAATAGACCACACCAACCAACCCTTGGTAAGAAACTCTTTCAAATTTTATGAATTGTCCCCTGAGAAATTTATATTCCACATTGCGTCAACATTCCATTTCCTTCCTGCCTTGCCCTCCACCCTATCAGTGTGGTATTCTATGCAAAACCCAGGACTGACTGATGCACAGTGTCATGTTGCATATTGTTCCGAAATTCGGAATCCGAATATCAATGGTAATGTAAATATTTCATTTTGCCTCCCACCGACAACTTTCACCCGTATTAAAACAGTTATAAAACTTGTGCGACAGGAGCCAATTTGTGTTATTTCAATGTCATTGCAAATAACATTAAAACATGCATGACTGCAATTTCTATCACTGTCCAATTATTGCTCTGCATATATGAAATCACTGATTTGATTAGGTATACCAGTTCGTGCCTGACTGACGGGAAATGCTCATTTGTTGCAGGATCCGCATCAACATCGACAGCTATTGAAACTGCACATAAACGAGTAAATTATGCAATAGCTCCAATATAATTGCGGTTTAGTCCGTGGGCTTTTCCCGTGGTTTGCATTTAACAATGGAACCAATCAATTTGAGTCTGGGTGCAGTGCAGTATGTTTTCTCCCTTCCTTATGATTATTGTGGATTTTGGGTTTCAATTTTCAATTTTCACCCCAACTGCACCCCACCAAGTGAATACAAGGATAGGGAAAGGCAGTGGAGCAAATAAGCCTGTTTGTAAATTGCTTTTTGTGCCCGAACCATCTCTGGATCGTCATATTTGTTCGACAGCCAGGTTGTGTGAAAGGATAATAGGATGCAATAAAACAGGATTAGTTTCTCGGGCTGAATATGAAATGAAGTTGACGGCGACGGGTGCATATGGTCACACTCATTTAGAATGGAAGGGAGGCCGGAATAATGATATGTTTGTGACACGTTCATTAAAGAAGATCGATTTTTCATGATATAATTTTTGAATCGACTGTCAATTTCAGTCAGATTAGATTTCACTGTCAGATTTTTTACAGATTGAATCCTTGGTTTGTTATCGGCAAGCTAAAATGTCCGTCTGACTATTTTTTGCCAAAGTTATAAAGGAATGGAACTAAAAAAACAATAACTTTAACAGCAAGACATCGATTTTAATGGTTTGACTTTGGATGGTTATCAAATGATACTCTCTTCGTATTAAAGATCATTTATTTGTTTCTGCTTAAATACATTATCACAATGTTCATAAATTCTAACTCCACACTCTACAAACTGCCTCAGCAACTTATCCACCTCGGACACTTCCATCCCCGGTAGGACTTTGTTGTACAACACAATCTTGCTCGGAATAGAATATATTGAGAACATGGCAGCTTTCTGTACAAACCAGGAATGATATTTGGCATAAGACTTGTAATACGCGGATTTGCATGCATACGAAGTCCCCTCATATTCCTCTAGTCGGGTGAGATTATCCATAAACAGCGTAAAGAATATGAAGGCAATATGTATTTTTTGAAAGGCTCGTGTCGCACATATTACCGGATCTCGCTCAATTATTCCCGATTTGATTTCGTGGTCCACCATTTTTTCTAGGGATTCATAATAATCTGATAACTGAGTGTAGAGACGATTCTCCAGGTTTTCGAGACGTTCCGTAAGTTCCGACAAGATAAAGTTGAACATGGAGCCAAATGTTTGTAAGAATTTTCGAATTTCTTCAAAAATTTGGAGATATATACTCCATATCCAGTTCGCCATCTTTGGCTCGGATCCCTTTTTCTGATAAGTCCACCAGTAGAATGAGGCTAAATCCTTGGTCAGAGGAGGCGGATTTTCTCTTGACTTTAGGCAACTGTTTGGGCATCCTTGTGGGAGGATCGCGACCAATGTCACGGTCAAATAGGGAGGAATTGTAACCTTCTGAGATTCCGTACTCGTTTATTCAGGTACGAGGCCGTGGTAATGTCAACCTGGGTCAGGTCCTCGTTCCGTTCTAGGATGAGATGATCCTTGGGGAAGAATCGGGCCACGGTCTCCTCTGAAATTGGAGTTCGGAGAAACACGGCCATCATTGGGTCTCCATTTACGGAGAGGAAATCTTGACTGGATTTCGAGAAACAGCAACAAGCCACCTTTCTCTGGGAGTGGTGGGTTAGAGGAAGAATTAGTCTTTCTCCGGTTCTAGGATTAATTTGCTTCTTTAATGATTCATAGCAGGGATCAATAGTAGACACAAAGTTGTCCAGAGTGGTCATGAATTCTTCAGAAATCTCTTCTAAAAGTGCCATGTCTTCAAATAGCTTTCTGACAAAAACACAAAATTCATCTTACCCACAGAATTAAGAAGTCTGGAAGAAGTTTGCACCTTACCTAGTCATGTCCCCAACATACTCTGCCGTCCTCTTATTCTTCTTGACCGAGTTAATCTCCGCCACGGCAAAGCGTAGACATTTTACCTCATCAAAATCGAACGTGAGTCGCAAATTAATCCTGACAAAATTCGTAGCCTCCTCCAGTATTGCGGTAAGATGGTCAATTAAATGTAAAACTATTTCCATTTGCATCTCAGAGCTAAAACTGGAGTAAGGAGTCCACCGTGTGGAGTAATCTGAACGGATCTCAAACCCCACAGATTCCCAGTCACGTTTTGTTTTGACCCATTGGAAATGAAAGAAATTTGGTCGCAGTTCCGCCTTCGAGGGGTGGGGATGAAATACCCAGTCCGAGGAGAAGGGACGATCTTCTTTTATATCTGGATGGAAACATTCAGGTATTATTAGACACAATTTTATGGCGAAATTGGCGAACTCTTACTCAAAAGAAGGTCATGTTTCGCCCGAAGTTCCTCCGCGTATCTTGTGTACCCCTCAATTTTAACAGCCCACATCTGACTTTGCGCCATTGAGATATTTAGCTTCCTTTCTGACCGAGTCTTGCAGACATTTTAAGTCGGTATTGTACGCATCCACGGTCTCAGATAGGCTTGCCGCTTGTCCAGCCAATTTATCCATTTCCGGGCGGAGTTTACCCACCAGCAACTTGAGCACTGCTTCGTCACATTTCCCATTGAAGGTGGAGAGGGCCTTGTAAATTAGCCAGATCCAACCTTTAACATGTCCAAAGATATAGTTGTCCGAGGGTATTGAAGGCGTGGGATAAGTTAGGAACCGGGCTGTGGCACGAATAGCGTGGAAAACTAGTTCGACAGATTTATTCATGTCATCCACCATCTCAATTGTTTTCTTGATGACCATTTTCATCTCTTCTTTAGAGCTGAGGGCCGTCTTGGGCTCCGAGAGGGAGGGAAATGTGTCCGTCTCCGTTTCAGCTGAGGAGTCGTCATCATCTCGTCGCAGGGATATTTGGGCAGCTGGGGTTCGATTGAAGATGATTTTTCGCTGGCTACGACTTAAACCTTTGTCAGGGACGGGATCGGGGTTAGATGTGTGGGTGTGGGGAGGAGGATTCCTTTTTTTTCGGGAGTTATCGACGGATAAGCAGTCCACGGTGGAGTTGCCTTGTACTATGGATTCAATTGCTTTCCGTTGTATGGTGGGGTTAGTCTTGTTTAGTTTTGCGAGGAAGGCTGGCTTGTTGTCGGAATAGTTCCAGATTTTGGCTGGGATTTTAAAGAATAAAGAAATTTATAAGTGAGCATAATTCTGGAGATTGAGATAAGACCATACCTTCCATTTGATTCAAGTTTTCAATCAATTTCTTCTGATCGGGGTCATTCGTGTCAACCAGTGGGGGTTTTATATTTCGGATTGCCACCCTGCTTACGCTGTCCATCCGACTGCGTCCCGTATGAGAGATGGAGGCATCTATTTCAAAGGCCATTCTATGTTCGACTAACCACTCCACGTCGGTTGGTTGGCCTATGGACGGAGTTTTGTCGGGTCTTATTCCTGCCATTTTTGTAAATGAGCGAGATGCAGATTGAGGGTAATACTAATATGTGGACTGGATTCACTAGATCAGGGACCCTGATTCAGGGCACCCTGCCTGATCAAAGGTGATTCTTCGGAATCGCCATAAGCAACCCCACCCACTGACCCTGTAATCTTTCAGTAAAATTCCGTGACAACTTCCTCTCAAAATTCACATCCCAAACGGTTTCCAATTTTGAAAAACGTTTCCTCCAATTCCCAAATCCCAAACTCTAAAGTTTTGAGATTGAATTTTGGTCAAGACAAATCCAACCTCGTGTGGATTCTATTGTTAGGGCTTATCTGTTCAAACACCACCTCCATTGAAGGTAAGGGGTTAAACAGATTATCAAAATTTTGCCAAATGTAAATAGCTTCTCAAATAATTTCAAAGGTTTGCAATGGCTGACAAAGCCCCATCTTCGACCAGCGTCCCTCCGCCTCCCCCACCGGCTCCTGACTCCAAATCAGCCCCACCAGCGAAAGACTCTAAAACCGCAGCCAATCCCGGGAAAGAAGGCGATGGACCCGAACCTCACAAAGAACATGACGCCGCTGACAAAATGATGGAGCCGCCAATGAAAC
>JAAXNX010002097.1:0-14709 GCA_036491905.1 Folsomia manolachei
TTTCTATTATGTTGATGTGTAATTTTAATTTGTTTTTCCATCAACGTTCCTCAAGATTTGACTAGTGTGAGTGTGGAGGAGGTAGTTAGGATAAGTGGTCAGTTAATTAGTGAAAAAACTAGACTATTGAACTTTTTAGTTGACAAAATGTTGGAGCCTGACAATGTTGAGGAATTGGATAAACAGAATTTGGAGGGTGTGACAAAGTTTGGGAATCGCCCTTGTGGTGAGAAATTGTGCAAAATATGCCCTTATATTTTTACAAAGGATTTTATTGTGAATCGGGCGAACCCTGCAAATACTTTTAAATTCGACCAACAATTTACTTGCAAAAGTTTTGTTAAGGGTGTGGTTGTTGTACTTAAAGACGGACAAAAGGTAGTGAGAAAGGGTGGGATTTACGCCATAATTTGCACCAAACCTACTTGTGAACAACGCGGAGTTGTTTATTTCGGCGAGTCAGAAAACGTGGTTCATAGACTGGGTAGACACATTGATAATGTGCATGACGAAAATATGAACTACCTACAACAAATCCATCGCCATTTCCACTCCCATGAAGATGTGGATGATGAGGGTAAACCCTGGCACCTCAAACACTTCAAATTGGCTCTCATTAAAGAGGTGACATCAGGAAAGGAAGACAGACAAGGTAAAATGCATTCATACACGATAAATCTGTAAATTGTGTGAACTGATGATTTACTAAAAATATGGGGTTTATATTGTTTTAGACGAAGAAAAACTATGGTACACCTCCTTCCGAACACGGGGGTTTGCGAGTTTTAATGTGGCACGTAAAAGAACCCCTCCGTCATCTCAGGAACCACCCACTAAGAAAACAAAAGTTGACCATTCATCAGACAAAGTTGCATACACTTTAAGTGAGCATGCAGTAAAGGCACTCAATGGTGGACATAGACTCAAGTGAGTACTTGTGTATGCATTATTAGAATCAATTTATTCATTGCTTGTATGCTATTTATTTCCAGAGCTAGAAACATCAATCAGTGGTTTCCTATTGTGTTGGCTCTACGAAATCAAATGGAAATGCTACAGAATCCCACCATTAATCCAAACGAATCCACTACAGAAGGAATAACAACATTTATCAATGCACATTTTAAAGCTGATTCCTTTGGTGTCGAACTGAGTCATTTAATGAAGTATATCGGTAAAACCTGTAGCTCAGTTTCAACAATTTCCAAAAATCCAAATTCAGTCAACCAAACAGAATGGTTTATGAGAGAGAAGAGATCCTTTACAAAAACGATCTACCCAAAAAATATCAACCAGCCGATACACCTCTTGAAACCAAAGAAGCAGACGTTTGGGTGTATTCCATTAATCCAGCGTCTAATACAGAGATTGACGAACTCTTACTGACTGACATTAGAGATAATACTTTAGCTGACGCCCTTCTTGACCCAACAAAATTAAATGAGATTATTGGTCATTTAGCTAATGATGTTCAGGGAGAAGAGAGTGTGATGGAGGAGGATAGTAGTGAGAATGAGGAGGAAGAAGAGGATGAGGACATGAGTTTTGGACTATTTGACGATAACTGAATTCCTTTTTTAAACCCTCAACAGGAAGAGACTACAATTTACGTGGCTCTTCCCAAGTATGAATTCCATAAGTTGCTATTACCTCATTTTTTTAAATGCATGTGATGAACACCGAGTTACATAATATTTTTTCTGCTTCTAGAGTGACGAGGGAACATAGGGAGAGTCTTGCAAAAAATGCCAAAACTATTTTCAACAAATACAAGACAAACTTTCAAGCTGTACAGAACAAATTCGTCAAACAAGCCAAGTCTCAAAAAGATGCCTCGGAAGATTTGTCGTTTCGTGTTAATATATACTCTATTATTATATTTCCTTACCGAGATTAATTTTTCGTAAAATGTTGTGAGACAGGTCGACCTGAAATAAGAAGTAATTTCTCAGTAATTTCTAAAGTTTACAGATACAACTATTAAAATAACTGACCATTTTCAGAGATGACATCTTTGTTAGATTAGGAGCTGTTTCTAAGCTATTAGAATGAACTCTGAGTACTCGAAGGCTGGTCATGGAAGATATTTTAGAAGGAAGGATTCGGATTCGGTTTCCACAAAGAATCAATTCTTCCAAATTCCTCCAAGAGCTGATACATCTATGTCAAGTAGAATCAAATTTAATATGATTGATGTGCTGTATTTCATAATTCTTTAATTCCTTTGAACATACCTTTCATTAATTTGCTCAATTTTGTTGTACCCAAGGTGTAGTCGTTTTAACTGTACGCATTCTGACAAAAAATCCAACGCATCCTTTTCATTCGTGTCCTGTAACTTGTTTCCCAAGTTGTTGCGGCTCATGTATAGTTCGTTAATGGGACATTTTTTCCCAAAGTTTGGCATGTGCTCTATCATGTTTCGACTCAGGTTGAGAATTTTCAGTCTGTATAAAAAATATTAATTTGTCAACTGTACTCATTTCTAGTTCCCATAAAAATATATATGAATTTGGTTGCATTCAGAAAGTACGACAAATAGCAAAGTTTCAGCAGCATATGGCACTACCACAAATAATCTGAAATCAGTTTTGTATTATAAATGAAAGCTAAATCAGAACAATGAGAAAGAGTGAAATGAAATAAATATTGAAAGTTTTCATCCCAGGATTAAGAACATCACCATCATTTTGGCCATTGTTTTAAATTTATTAAGCTCCTTTGCTCAAAATAAATGGAATCAGTGAGTCGTGAATGTGACAGGAAAACTGACAGGAAGACAACGACATAACCCATCATCAAGTGGAATAGGTAGCAATTTATTGCGCTTTTTAATTAAATGTGCATCATTTTAACAATAAAACTAGAGCAAAGCTGGATTGAAAATCAAAGAATTTGGGCCTACAGTTTTCACTCGTTAAATCTTTCATGAAGTCCAAAATGCATTTTCTGTAGTATTGCATGATTACTATTAAACGGACTTTGTGACATTCTTACCTTGTTGCTCGCTGAATGAAATCCTTTGACACGAACTCTATTTTATTACAATGTAGCTGCAAATCACGGATGGGTAGGTTAGACAAGCTATTTTGAAATTTGCAGTCAAGTTGACGAAGACGATTGTGAGATGCTTGGACGGTGAAAAGCTCTGGAATTATCCAACTCCATGTTGGCAATTCTTCCAAGTTGTTGCTAAATAAAGGAAATGGTTTTTAGTTTAAAAAGAGAAGTTTAGATGTAAATTGAGGCATGAAAAATTAACACATAAGAGTAATGTCTAGTAAATGAGCATATAATAAATAAATCGAATTAAGATAAACAACTCAGCCAGTAAACAAATGTGCAGTGAAGAGAATCTGCATGTAGACTAATACTAAATTAGAGTTAGAGTGTTATCGAGGATTTATCTGCTTTACGTATTCAAAACACTTTCTCCCATTTTAAAAATAAATTATTCCCAACAAAATTATACTCATACACTTACTACTATCAGTAAAACTTACAATGAAACTTGTAGCGTGGATAAATTATTAGGCACAGGATCTACGGAAATTGATAGCAAATCTGTAACATAAAATTTCAGCATTAAGGTCATGCACCATGGTTTGGTTCATTGACTATCGCATTGTTGTTTGGGTGTAACTACCAATATCAATAACAACTTACTGTTATAGGAGCAGTCAAGGTATGTTAGCGAAGTTCCGGAGAGTAACAGAACTTCCAGATTATTGTTGGCACTGTAAAAAATGTAAAAACTTCTAGCAACTTTAAGCGATTTTTATTTAAAGCATTTTATAACTTACCAACACAACCATTCCAACCGATTAAGACTCCGCAGATCTAATTTTTCTGCACTGTTCCCGGAAATATCCAAATGAGTAAGGTTCTGAAACATTTAATAGTGTACATTTCAATACGGTTAGAACAACCAAATAATTGCTTATGAATTTCGAAAATGACATAGAATTGTATACGCTTTTCAAAAAACACCTCATGCAAAATTATAAATGGTTTCAAATGAACCTCACAGATTTCTTTAAGGTCAAACTTATCGATCATTCATTTTCTTTATTTTCGTCTCCAGTGAGTGACTAATCAAAATTACGCCACTTTAATTCGTTAAGAAAAGCTACTTCCCGGAAATGAGACCGCATGACACAACCCTCAATCCTTCATCGCTTATTCCATTGTCTCATTTCATTGTTACGCTCCGTGGATTATGAACCATCAAATTTTTATTGTGCAGGTAGCTTGTATTAATGCATCCAACTCACAACTTGTCAAGATTAAGATGAGTGGAAGAATGAATTTGTGATTTTACTAAATGAGTGTCATTAAAGAAATTATCCAATAAAATATGTTATTTGCATAATCTGAAGTAAAAATTATATCATGCAATAGAAGGACAAGACAATTATGCGATTGAGTGTTATCAGAATAGCACCACACTTACTTGAAAATGTCCCCCGTTTAATCGCACTACCTCTAAAACACATGCGCCATCAAATTTCAGACGCAACTTGTACTTTTTTCCATCAGTCTCATTGTTAAAATAATTTCCTCCTTTTTTGGATTGGGTATTTACGAAGGTGTTCAAACTTTGCATAGAATATGCTTCACTTTCTCCCATTTTCATACTCGTGAATGTTTCTTATTCATGTGACAATAATTATCCAAATTGAGTGATTCGTATGAATATGAGGAACTTCAAGAACACTCATTGTTTGGGAGTTACCCAAAAATTTCTCAAACTGCACGAGTTTCCTAATACATTCTTGATTAAAACAGTTTTGAAAACATGGCAAATTTAAAATTCCACATTTTTTTAAACTTAAAAGTGTTCACTTAAGCTAAATCACTTTCCAAAGGCAAATTAAAAGACGCTTTCTTTTGTCTGGGCATGGTGACATGTTTATCCAATCATGCAAAATTTCCGGGCGTTTTCTCACATTTTATGCTTCAAAAATAACGGTGTCACATGAATTCCTTCAGACACTTGCTTATTACAATCTTCATGAGTTGTAATATCACTGCACTTGACTGCCCCAATTATGAATCAGGGTCATCTGTTCACTTCACAATTTTTAACTAATTCTACGAAATACGAAAAATCAAGCAAACACGTCCTTTGTCTCCGCTAGCGTTGGCACAAACAAAACAACGAAATGAGAAGTGTTCATTTAGCTAGACCAAGAAAAGCAAGGAAACTATGTATTTCTTAGTTCACTCCCATAATGCGTCAGATACACAAATAGTGTGTTTGTGTAGTGGGGTGAAAATTTGGTTTCAAGAAGAGATGTAGCGATAAGAGACCAAATGCACTACCTGGCTGTAAACGATGTGCAAGACTAAATTGGACCAACGCACAGGGACAGAGCAAAATCATATCCATCAAGGGTTCCTTCATTTTTACTCTTTCTTATTGTTTTATGCAGTCTTATACGCCTTGATTTTAGACAATATTTATCTCAACCAAGTTTTAATCACAATTACATACGTATTCACAAGAAAACACTTCAACTATCCATCTGTCTGTACGTGCACAGGTATTGCTTCTCAAGTTTTATTTGTGTCGAAAAAATAAAAGACAGGATGCAAGGTACGATAAATCTCAAACTTGGGATTTGTAAACCTTTCGTTACGTTATGATGGCCAGTGGATGAGTAAGCTGCATTTTCTTACTTAGTTCTTTGTCTATGTACACGCATTACACGATTATTAAGATAAGAGGGACTTATTTAGTTGATATGATTGTTGTGTAGGGTAGGGCGATGGGTTAGTAACTAAAACTGTTGGAGTTTAGTTTTTTTGTTTATTAATATTTCCTACAGCAGACAATGTATCACTTAAACTGCAGAGTATTGAGGGAATCCTTCATGACAAGTAAAAGTAAAAAAAAACTCTGGGAGTTTATTTGTTGTGTCTTGCAGGGACCAAGGCAAAGGCTACCTGCGACTCACTAACATGTGCCTCTTTGTTTTGTATTGTTATGTTATGTATATTTGTTTGTACATATAGGTGATAATAAACAACCTGTGTCAGAGGAAACGGAGCAGGAGTACGTCAAAAAGTGGGGGAGGATAGTTTAATTCATGGTAAATAAGTGCCCAATGCTAAAATTGAGGAGTTATTTAAAGTTTGAGTGAACCATTGTTTAAAATAGGTATACGAGTTTTATATTGTTGTCACGCTCCGTTGGCGTTGGACGGACAAGTTATCAGGCTTCAGTAGTAATAGAACGGATAACGCCTAGACGTACTTATAACGCCCAAATATTTTACAAACAACCAAATAGTAATAGCTGAAAGTATGTGGCTCGCAAATAGACAAACTGTGCATTGGTGCATTAAAAGTACTGGATAGGTTAGATTGGATCTAGAATTTATAAGGATTTAAATTAATGTTCATTGTTGAGGCAGAGAGGATGAGAGCACGAATTGCATGCCGTGTTGTTCTAAAGCTGTCCCCAGATTTTTCGATCAATTTACATGATTTTCCGAGTAAACTATTTTTGTTTGCTCTTCTGATGACACGAAGTGACGACAGCATGCACTGCTACTCGTTTAAATGGCAGCATTTTTCTGTGTAATGTAGTGCTGTTTAACCCAATGTATACTACATATTATAGATATCTAGATAATCGGAATAAGAGCATAGTTATTCGGAATTCAAATTTGAACCTTGTATTCAGCTTAAAGTTTTTGTACTTGTATTTGAATACGACATTCGGACCTGGTCAGCAGGTTACAACTACAGTAAATCATGCAAAAAAATGGTATTATCGCATTCTGACATTTCACAGATCAGTTGCTCATTCCTGCAGATGACCATGAAATGCGAAAAATTTCCGGAACAGCAATGAAAAAAATATGAATCCACTCCACTCTTTGAAACGGGGTTATTGTCAAATCATGCTTGCATTATGTAGCGAAATGTATGGTTTATGGGACAATTTTTCATTCCCTGCCGTGATACTATTTATTGACTCAAAAACCTTGAAAGTTTTCAATAATGTCAGTTATTATTGAATTACCTTAAAATATCCTTGATGCAGACTTTGTTGTATTCCGTCTCGTCGTTCATTCGGATGATCTTTTTTCACTTGTTTTTGATGGATGGACTCCTTATTTTCCTTGGAATGCATATCTTCAGCCGGTATCAATTCTCCCATTTTTTGAAACGTCGGTAAAATCCGGTTTGTTGAGCTACCGGTTATCACAATTAGCCGGTGAACTTCCCTGGGCTAATTTTAGGACAGTAGAATTGTTCACAGGTTGAGAATATTAATATTATCAAAGCAGTACTCCGGGAACGATACTCCTTAAAAGTCTTTTGCACTGATATTTTGTAAGTTCCCAAATGCCGGATTACAAATTTGAAGTCACAAGTACACGAATTGTGGCAAAGCACGGTAACGAAAATTTGGCAATGACTTTCTCACATTTACTCATAAAACCACTACCCCAGCCTTCAATTTGATGCACTGTCTACGTCTCCGGAGATGACTCGTGACGCCGAAGTATGTGATGTAACGCCATAAGGATGGCTTTTCATTCTGTGGTTTTCACAAAAAATAATACCCTCCTCCAATATTTTACCAATTCTGCCTCTTCTCAACCCGAACTTGAAATCAAACCTTTTTTCCACTGAATTCAGAGTCTGCTCCTGTTTTGGTACTGACAGGTATTTTATTTCCACAACCACATTTTGAAATGAACCCATCTCTCTGAAAGAAAACTGAATCTGAGCTCATCAGTGGAATCACACAACATCAGCAATTATGATTACTGTTTTACTTTACGGAGAATTATCATGCTACCTGCTCCTATACTATACGCTTCGTGGTTACCAGTGTAGAAATAAATGCACATGCACAAGGTTCAGGTTGAACATTCCACGGAACAGAGCACAACCATCGGGACATTGTTGAAAAGGCAATATATCAGTGATCTCACCCCCACAAACATATTACACCCAGTATATAGGTATGCACATTTATACAAAGTAAAGCATTTATTGTCTCATCTCCGTCCTGCATATAGAGCAACCAACTCTCATCTATGCATGCATTGTCTAGTCTCGGGTTGTAGATTGCGAAAACAATTTATTTTTGAAAATTACAGAATGAGACGAGTGAGTGGATGACTTCTCCCTGCGCACTGTCGCAGCTTGTAATGCGTCACGACGAAATTTGGCATGTTTCATTATTATTCCGCAACGGAGAACATCTTCAAGACTTGAAGTGGATGTGACTTTATGGGATGTGGCAGTAGTTTTGGCGTGGTCTGTTTAAGCCTTGGCGTGGCAAAACATGCTCATCATCCTCACTTGTTTCTGTTTCGCTGACTTTTTAGATGACACAACAATCGAATTTTGCCATCTCGAAATTGCACAAGATAATGCGTTCTTAGTTTCAAGTTAAACGACCGCCATGCACACATAATTAAGTGTAACCACCCACAGGAACCATGAGCTCGTGTGAAACATCCTTCCGCTTGCGAAATATAAAAACTATTAATAAGCATCACCAAATGTTATGACGGATTTTATTTTAAAGGATATCAACTTCATCAAGATGACGAAAGATTGATTCCTAAAGATAATTCTTAGGATTCTGTATTTTTGCAGGTTTGATAAATGAATACGAGTATTTTTAAGGTGAGAAGTCATTGCGTGCTAGCTTAATTACGAGAATTCGCAATTATTGGCAATACTGAAATTCTAGCAATGAGTAAAAATGTTATCTGTGCCTATTAAAATGTATTGTAAAACTAGATTATACTCCAGATAATCTCAATCCTGCGTTTAAGTCATGATTACAACATATTCGAACCGAATGTACTGTAATTTGGTGTTTAATTGTTTGCGTTTTTCTCAGCCATTCAAGTCATTGGTTTTTTGTATGGATCTTCCTTCGATCATTTCTGGATTGGATTAAATAATTGCATGCAGTACAACTTTGATGCTAAAACATTGCAAGACAACCGTTACAATTGCAAATATAGCTGTTGTTTATGTTGGGTTTTCGCAATCATGACGGAAATTGAAATCGTCGGTCATGAAATCATAACCCTGTGAGATCTAATACCGTTGTATAGCGTAGAATATAGCAAGGATTTTATGTTTGCTGCATCTTGGTCTTGAGTTAAATTTTAGCCACAACTGCCTCATTCATGATGAGATATGATAACAACACTACCAAAAAGTGTTAAGTTAAAAAAATAAATTAACTCCATAACCATATCTTGAAGCAGTTGGGTTAAGGTGATCAACGCCAGCCACCCATCATTCACGGTTCATGGTCATACGCCAACAATCGACAGACTTGAATATGCTTGAGATTTGATATTCTGTTAAATTTGATTTAAGATCCCATTTGTAAATTTAGGTTGCTTCATATATCTGTAATTTCATTTTCTAAAACAGTGTAAGTGCAAACTGACGAGATAACAATCTCTCGTCAAAAATCAATTATGATTATGTAAACATATTGTTATTTAGGTACTTTATTCCTTAATTTTGATATACTTCCGGTATTAATATTTTAGACATTTCGTTTTTTGAGTGAAGCAAGCACAGTCATGTCACAATCTAACTAAACCGTCGAGCTGTTCTTCATACATGCATCAGTAAGTCTCAAAATTTATTTCATAATTTTTAAGGTTGCACGTTAAAGTTATTAAACTATTTACTGTAACTGATACATGAACATTTTAGTCTCCTTGTAGCCTCTTTGGCAGTATTGCTTACGTTAACATATAAATTGAAACATTTAAGTAGAATCACATACATAATCTTAAACATCATGGCCCTGAATACGGCCTTACGGTTACTACATACGAGTTCATGAATGATACTCCATTCTTTCTTTAACATTTTTTGTGTTAATTCTAACGTCCAAAGACATTGAAAATGAAAACAGCTCCCAGTGAAAGCTAAAATGAGTATATTTTGCAATTCGTATGAAAAATTAAATGCAAAAACCTAAGCTCAGTATAAAGATCCGTGCAAGTAACTTTAAGGAAATGAGAGCATAATTTTATTTTTACAGTGGCAAGTTGCACGACAATGCTTTCTCCTTCGAACACCTTCCTTAGTCTTATCTTTGCATAGCCAATCATGCCAATCTGCATTTAATTCTTTACAATTCACCCAAAGGTCGGCAAATGGGCAGGAATTTGTGCATAACATTGTTTCTTTATTACAATCGTCGGGACAATCACTGCACGGCCTGCCACGTTTATAAGGCTTATCAAGTAGTTCCATATAGTTTCCACTGCAAGTAACAGAATTATTAAACAAACCAGGAGCTCAGCTCAATCGCCATAAGTAGATTCTTACATCGGACAATAATTGCAGATATAGTTGTAGAACGTTTTCCCTTTAGAAGTTTTGCATTGCGAGTATCCACATCCAACTTTAAATACGTGCATTAAAAACAGCAATGATTAAAAAAATAGCACATATTGAGGTACAATGATACCTTTGTGTGATGTCGCCCAAACCATCTGAGTAAAGTGACCTACAGATACATTTATTAATATCGGAATAAATACTTCTTCATAATAAACTTGAACCATTTTGAAATGCAACCCACCCACGACACCGAGATCGTTTTTGGGGGAACCATAAGTAAAATTACGATGTTCCAAATACCATGTTTTGATGGCAAAGAACCTAAAGAGTGGCGTGAAAATATGTTGACACATTTTATAATTTGTAAAGGGAATTCTCCTTACCACGGCACCTTATGGGTCGAGACAAAAATATTCTGACCACAAGGACCATACAACTCCATCCACCGATCAGTGGCATTGTCATGGGTCAATAGTTCACACTGTTCTGACCATTTTTGTGCCGCCTTTGCTGAGCCAGAGTGCCAAGACTGTAAAAAAAACAACAAGAAACAGACCTGTTATCGAATACCCTTGACCGTGGCGAGAGCTACCTAAATGTCGAAGATCAAGTCTGTATTTTTGATTGCGCTAATTTGCATGATTTATATGGAGGACAAAAAGCAGTCTGACTATCCGAATTAAATCTTGTTTGACATTATTATACAAGATCCAAAAAATTGACGCTAATAAAATATGAAACACTCATCCTACTTCAGGCTTGTCACTAATACCTGTCTTGTAAAATTAGCTATTTAAATGCTTTCTTGTCCTTATTGGGTATTTGAAAGAATATCAAAGTAGGTGAGTAGACTTTGTGGGTGGCAGATATTCATAATTTCAAAAATTCTAAAAAAAATACTAAACGACTATTGCAACCAGACAATTGCTGTTAATGATTTTCTGAGGACATTCTTACCATTTCCAACATGTTTGATGCTTTTGGACGCACATTTGACCGAAATAAGTTATGGCTTGCGACGATTTTTTCCTGCACCTTTTTAGAACTGGTGACTAACATACTTTTAGGCATTCTGGTTCCGTACACTCTTGGCCCTAGAAATGTATACATCATCAATTTTGACATGTAATAATAATTTATTGCGATTGTTAATGGAAGCTATTAATTTAGTTTATCTTTATCAGGTCGTTCATGCAATCCTCTATTTTTGTGTACAAGCTCAGCCCAGTTAAAGTATCTTATCGTTTGAGAACATTCACGTGCCGGAAGGTTCAGTATTCGAATTACAACTGCCAGTAAAGCTAAAATGCATGTACATACACTTTGTACTGCACTCAATCATTTTGGAGATGGCCTACTATTGTTGTAAATAACACTGCATACAGTCCATCCATCATGCCGATTTGTGTATGATTTTTGAATAGAAAAGCATATATATCACATTAATAGGCTAATTTTAGGAGATATTTAACCAATAAACAAAATGCAACCATAATCCAGCGTGGTTCAAAAACGGAAAGCTGATGGATTCACTTTTCATTAATGCATAGATGAACAAATTATGTACAGTTTAAAATTTCAGGTGGGAGGCAGACCGATTTTTTTAGTAATCCAAATTGAAACAATTTTTATTGGTTAGGCACAAACTAGACCAATTTTCCATGATCGTTCTAAGTGAAAACTCGTAAAAAATTGATAGCTTTTTGCACTTTACAAGAAATTAATGGCTTTGATTTTTGTAGGAGTTTTGCATGCATTCGCTCCATGCCAGTGATTTATCAATCTATAAATTACGTTGCCGTTGAGTGCATAACTGTAGTAAATCGAAGGAATGCAATGAAAAAGATATTGAATTGGATTTTATGACTATTCAGCTCATTCGATTAGCAAATGAAATATATATATCGGAACTATAAACGTAAATTTATACGTTCCGGTCATAGAGTTTGGTGTAAAAGTTAGTCCTAAAAATACTACTAAAGTTCCAAAGTATTGAGTTAACAATATGACCTACGACAAATCAATTGGAACCACTTAAAAATTTATAATGAAAAATATTACACCGGCCGAAAACATCTGATAGATAGCATGCCCACAAATTATTGTTAGTAGTACAATATTTATTCCGTGAAATGTTAGACTAGTTTAAAACAGCATAAATAAGCACAACTCCCAAATAATGTCTTGGTTATGATATCAGTATGCACTATGGTACTTCATTCCTATGCACATATGTGTATTATCACGCAGATCAATTGGGTCAGCTACAAAGTCAAAAGTATTATAATTATAATAAAAATTAGTGGAAATAATTACCATCTTGGTTCATGAGACACAGAGCTAAAGGAGATTTCTTAAGCTACTGCAATAAGTATTATTTTGTTAGGCTATAGGTTGGGATTGTGACACAGGATTGAGATTGAGGCGACCTGAGATGAGAGCCTGATACTGAAATAGTTTGAGCTACAAGGAATGGTAAGCAATGTGATAGCCTTCGATAATAGCCCCCAATTTAACTATGATACAGTTTTTATTTCAATAAGTTGCTGGCATATTTGTGACCTATGAAGTTTTTGCGATCCGAAAAAACGGCAGAAAGACACGACAAAGTAAAACAAGCAAAAACCTTATCATGTCGTATGACATTTTTCACGCCTCAATTCTAGCTTAAGTAAGAAATATGCAAATTCAGTTTACGGAAAACAATGCATTCAATCTTGAATGAAAATCATTAATTCCTTTTAGTGCGTCCAGAAGAAATGCACTCACAAACACAAACATAGACCATCCACATAGCCAGTGCACTTTTAGATACGGCCTTCCTAATTGATTGTGCACTTATAGCCTAATAATTTGCATACAATTTTGGTAAATTTGGAGACACTCCTACATTTGCAAACAAATAAGTGGAAGATTGCATCTTGAGATTAAAGAGGTGCATGCTTATAGTCTTAGGTTAGGTCTGAGTTCGAATAAAGTAAAACACAAGCAATTAGTCTCAATTACCCCACAAAAGGTTAAATATAAGTAATTGGGTCTTACTGGCTACTAAACTCTAGAGAAACAAATAACTTACGTCTGTCATGTCGCCAGCCCTGAGTCTGAGGGGTGAAAAGTGTTAACAAAAATATAACACTGGTGACAACAAGAAGAGCCCCACATCCACTCCCGGTAGTAGATGCCCTTCTCATTAACAACATCGTTGTTCTTAATTAGTCCAATTATTAAAACCAATGTTGTGTTCCTTTCTCTCTGTCGTTTAGTTAAGTGAGACCAAGTTATAATCTTTTTGAGCTAATCCTGATTTTGGAAAGCACGTGCAGCTTCTGCTTAATGACTTGATTTTAACAAATTGTAACAACTTTTTGTTTGTAGAATTGTCACGAACTTTGCAGACTTACTCCTGAATCACTTCCGACGGATGAGTTGACGCTGATTAAATGATTTCTTCAGTGCCGTTTGTGAGACGAGACCCGTTGGAGTGAGTGGCGAAGGAAACTTTTTGCACTCCTTATTTCCAACGACCAATGCAACTGTGAGTAACACGAGTTTGACGCAAATTTTGTACAATACCCAGCCCAGCAAACAGAATTACATACAGATTGATGAGAGAGTTGACTATTGAGCCTTAAAGATGCATTCGTAAGTTAAAAGTTGTTTCAAAACTGTGTAAAAGTCAGATGCATCTTAAGTGGATTTTGGATCGGGGAGTGGAATACGCAATATTTTGCAAGAAAGATGTAAGACACTGATGTATGCATAGGACAAATTGATGGGAGATTGCGGGGGATGGTTGAGATTTCAATTTTGATACATAAATCGAGACAAGAAAATTGTGGATTATGATACTTATGTTGCATCAGGATTCAATCGAATGGACCAGACATGAGGACGACGATATGATATTAACTAACGATAGCAATCAGACATTGTGGCGCTTGGAATTTGCCTGGACGGGAGCTTATATATGCTTATATGCTCAGTAATTCAATTGTTATTTTTTGATGTTATCTTACAGCAAAGTTATAAGTCCTCAATGAAGTTCAGTCAACCGAAGGAACGGTCAGAATAATGCTTATGATTCAGAGGTTGTTTCAGAGCTCTAAACTAACTTGATAAAAATTAAGGTGAAAAGTATCAATTCCAGAATGACAACATTAGTTGAGATTTATCAATATTATTAAGGGGTGAAACCCCTTTATAAGATCGATATGTCCGTCCGTCCGTCCGTCTGTCTGTCCCTTCGATAACTCGAGAACGCGTGAACGGATTTTCATGAAACTTGGTATAGAGACTCTAGGGACCCTATCTCAGGTTAAGTTCAAAGATGGGTCGCGTAGGTCACAGGGTCAC
>JAAXNX010002098.1:0-14704 GCA_036491905.1 Folsomia manolachei
AAGAAACTCCTACACAAAACAATGATGATCTTAAAACAACCACCACGTCTGAAACGCCGGACATAGCTCAAACTAGTCAAACTGAACTCCACAACGACCCAGATTCTAGTCAAGAAAAAAGTGCTAAGGAAGAAACTTCTGAAATCAACTCTGATCAAAATATGTCGCCGAAGTCGACACAACCACCTCAAGAAGAGTCCCCAACAATTAATGACCCAACAACTGACGACCCCGCCCTTCCAGTTGAGTCTGTCGTCGACATAAAAGCAGAAACGTCTCCAACCTCTGAACAGTGTGAATCCTCGACCGTCAAAACTTTAATCAAACTTAATGAATCGGAACCCATCTCCAAAAATAACTCCGACTCGAATCCTACCAGCTCTGAATCCCCTGAAGACGTCAAGTCAAATGGCGACAGCGTTAAAAATGAAGGCCTTGCAAATTTTAATGCAATGTCTCCTACAGCAGAAAATATTGCCCAAGAGCAAACACAGGAAGTCAACAACGGGGATAACACCGACGCCACGACAGATAAAGTCCCGTCACTCACAGAACAACCGTCAGGAGACCTCAAACAAGAGGAAGTTGTTCCAGAAATCATGGCAGAAGACGAAAAATCTTTGGAGGAGGAAGAAGAAAGTTTGCAAAACGACAAAGATTACACGACGTCAGTTTAACGAGCGCCTTTGAAAGTGCTTGCTCTCTAGTCAGTCTCTTATCCTCCTCCTTATTAAGATAACATTGATAACTGTAAATGAATGTCCCATTTCTCATTATCCATTTATTCCAGGTCCTAGTAATCGTGAATAAATTGGTACATTGAAATTACATAAAAAAATTTTACAACAAAATATTTTACTCGTTTTTCTACATTACCCCAAACTGAACCGGAAAAAGGATCCAGTTGTCTGTGTTATTTTGAGCATCAATCGATTCAGTAGTTCTGTTCTGTTCTTGTTTCTTATCCTTCCACAAAGTTTTGTTGAACAATGGCGAAAGCCCTGAAAAGAGGAAGTTGTTCCAGAAATCATGGCAGAAGACGAAAAATCTTTGGAGGAGGAAGAAGAAAGTTTGCAAAACGACAAAGATTACACGACGTCAGTTTAATGAGCGCCTTTGAAAGTGCTTGCTCTCTAGTCAGTCTCTTATCCTCCTCCTTATTAAGATAACATTGGTAACTGTAAGTGAATGTCCCATTTCTCATTATCCATTATTCCAGGTCCTAGTAATCGTGAATAAATTGGTACATTGAAATTACATACAAAATATTTTACTCGTTTTTCTACATTACCCCAAACTGAGCCGGAAAAAGGATCCAGTTGTCTGTGTTATTTTGAGCATCAATCGATTCAGTAGTTCTGTTCTGTTCTTGTTTCTTATCCTTCCACAAAGTTTTGTTGAACAATGGCGAAAGCCCTGAAGAAGCGGGCATTGGCCGAGTACAGTCAGACGATAACCGTGGAACCGGAAGTCCCTGCCCCCCCAGTCCCAGTCAAACGTCTCAGACTTCGAAAACCCGTTGGAGACGGAGCTTCTGAAGGGATTCCGGCCGTTTTGGAGGAGGAAATTGCAAACTTGGACCCTTCACGACCTTCTGTCGACAATTTCAGGGCATTATCTCGCATAGTCTCATATTTTCCTTCGACAAACGTGAGTTATTTATTACAACATGCTGTGACTGATCATCAGTCGTCGGACTCCGACTGATGAATCATGAATCAGAGGATAACATCTCAATAATAATTGTTGCCTTTTCTTTATCGTAACAGGTGCCGGCGGAGACACTGCTCTTATCAAAGATTAAAACTTTATTCCTCAAGGACAAAAACTACGGCTCTTAGGGCGAAATGTTTAACTACAATCCAGCTATTGAAATTAACTCATACCGACATTGTCGTAAGTGTGCAAGCTTAAATTCTCCAGGTTGTAATTACTTAACTGCCACTTCTTCATTTGCAGGGAACCATTGATGATGTAGTTCGACTAATTTCGAACGAATCCTCTTCATTGGTTATTGTAAGTGGACTGAATGTCGCTATGAAATTGGCAAGTTGTGAAAACAATCCTAGCATCAATTCCAGACTTCTTTCTTTGGTCAGACGAGTAAGTGTTGATTTGCTAATAATTGAGGAGGATGTATTCTAAGACTTGTTGATTGTTTTGTATTATTCATTTAGCTAATCAAAGCCACGGATGCAAAAGTTAAATGCAAATGCCTTCAGTTAATCGCCACCCTTTCCGCTATGGATGACCCAACAAGTTTGGCTGACACTTTGAAGTTTGTTCATTCCTATTCTCACAGTCACGAGCCGAGAGTTAGAAGTGCTGCCTTTAAAACGATGGTACTAGAAAAAGAATGAAATTGAGTTAATAGATAATCACACAATAGTAGAAACAATTGGGAAATTCTTATGATTTACGCAGCTGCAACTTCATGAAAAGGGTACTCACTTGGATGTATCAATCTACAAAGATGTTTCAAAATACCTGGACGATGATTATGAAAGTGTTAGACTAACAGCTATTCAACTGTTATGGTCCATCAGCCAGAGTTCTACTGAACAGTAAGTTAAATTACCAAGTTTTTGGACAAAATTAATGATGCAAATCTTATTCGTAATTTTGTCCACCTTATAGCATGATACCGACTCCAAACTGTCCTGGAGAAATGATGAGACTTATTGATGATGCGTTTGCTAAAATATGTCACGCAATAAACGACCCTTGCGTTCAGGTACGAGTACTGGCTGCCACTCTTCTTGGGAAAATGCCACAAGTTGGTCAAACGTTTTTGGACCAAACTCTGGATAAAAAATTGATGTCGGACATGAGGGTTAGTTGTCTTTTGTTTGATTTATTTTAAATTGTGACTCGTCGATACTTTTATGTACAATTTAAATATTTCAATTTTTTATTCACAGAGGAAAAAGTCCGCACATGAAAGACAATGGGAAAAAGTAAAGTCGGGTGAATGGTCATCTGGGAAAAAATGGGCAGACGATGCTCCTCAAGAAGTGGTGGATGCAGGATCAGTAACTTTGATTACAAGTGGAGCTGCCGGTGCATTCGTTCACGGACTCGAAGACGAATTCATGGGTAAAAATATTTTTAAAAAAATAATAGATTTTTTTTATTTCCCCCAGAAAGTTCTTGAAAAGTTTACGTTTTGTTCCTTTATAGAGGTCCGAAGTGCTGCAGTAGACTCGCTTTGTACGCTGGCTTTGAAGAGCCCAGACTTTTCCAATCTGGCTCTGGACTTTTTAGTTGACATGTTTAATGACGAAATTGAAGAAGTTCGCCTCAAAGCTATAGACAGTTTAACGAAGATTAGCAAGCACATAAGTACTTTGGGAGGATCAGTTGGAAACTATTTTGGGAGCTTTGGAGGTAAAACCCATTTTAGACTATATTATGCAATAAATGCTTCAAATTAAATTGTAGGACTCTTCCATCGACATTCGAGAAGGACTGCACAAGCTCTTGTCTGTTTGCCATCTAATGACGAAAGATTGTGTAAAAATGGTGTTGGACACGGTTTTGGAGAATCTGAAAAAATATCATCACGATAAAATGTCAATTTGGAAATGTCTTGAAGGAGTTGGAAAAAACCATCCATGGGTCGTTTTACCACTAGTCCCTCAACTATTGTCGATGCATCCATTTTTTGACACTTCTGAACCTGATCCAGAAGACCCAGCCTACGTTTCTGTACTGATCCTCGTATTCAACGCAGCCAAGGGATGTAATACAATGGCCACCTTGTTTGACGATAAGTTATTAAGACATTACCATTACTTGAAGGATACACTTCCTTCTCTGGTGCCTGAATTACATATTGGAAGCGATATACCGAACATTTCAATGGAAAAGTCTGCTACAGCGGTACAATCGGCTTCATTAACTCCTTGCGGTGGGAGTGGGAGATTGGTTCTCAGAGAACTTTCAAAAAAATTGAAAAACGCAGAAGAACTTAACCCTGAGATGAAACAACGACTCAACAAACTAATTCTTCAGGATTTCAAGGTTCATAATAATTGTAGCGTGAATGAATTTGAATATATATGTATCTGGTCTAAATTAACTATTTTCCTTTTCAGAGAATTGCCGAAGTTGACAAAGAAATTGCTGCGGTTGCAAAATTCACAGCTTTATACATTCGTGCACAGCTTGTGTACTCGAACTGTCTTGGAAGTACCTCTTGGACACAACTGACACAAAACTCGCAGAATGAACCATTGAAGTTGCAGATTCAATCTTTCTTGCAGCTCTGCCTCAAAATGCAGTATAGATTTTCTGGACTTACTCCATCTGAGAATGCAATCATCATGCAAATGAAACTAAGAGCGCTTGCCTTTCAATTGGTCTACATTGTTCGTGGAAGCAATGCGTCTGCCCTTGCGAGCTGCCAATTTCTTTTGGAGCAAGCAGAAGGAGTTCAAAAGTATCTCGAAAGCAATGGAAATCTTCCTCAAGATGACTTTACTGCGTCAATGTTCCAAGTCTTGGATTCATTGGACGATCCTAAACCAGGGACGCTTGCGAAACTTTTACTCCCACTTTTAGATATCCCTATTCAGTTGATGTCGTTTACAAGTCCGGTATGTCAAGAACTCATTTTTATTTACATTACAATAAAAATGGACCAATATCTTATTTTGTTGATTGATTATTAGATTAAAATGATCACGGCTGTGATTGTCGAACCCACCGGAGAATCTGATACACCTGTAAAATTCACGGCTGGGTTATTATTGGGTATTTCTCTGGATGCCGAAATTTCTAATCTTGTCGACGTTTCCAATATTCGCGTTCAGGTAATTGGATTGGTTTATATTTAATTATTTAGCCTCAAGTATTCCTAAGGATTGGAAGAATAATGCAATGTTTTACCAGGTTAAATACCCTGATCAACAAGTTCATTTGATCTGCCCTCGAAAGAATGACTTCCGATCCATCGGAGATGATCAAATAAGACTTTTGACAACTATTCGAATATCCCATCAAGTAAGATCAACAATCCTGTATTGATGGCTTGAAAAGTAAAATCATTCTCTAACATAAATTTTTTTGCAATTCAGGCTTGGACGGAACCCTGTCCCGTTTCAATTTCTATCGTATTAGATTTGTCAGGCCCTGAAACAAATTATAACCGGAAATTGGTTGAGAAAAACGATCTCACGTATATCATCAAACTTTGCGAAGAAAAACAAGTTTTAGTAGCTCCAAAGCCGGCAAAGCGAGGAATAATTTAATCAATGTCCGAAAAATGTGCTTTGATGTTAAAAAGGAATTTATACTATTTATTAGTTTCCTGATGAATGCCTAAATACGGTATAATTTTGTTTAGGTTACGACACTGAACATTTTGACATGCTGAATTCAATATTTGATACAACAATTTTTAATTTAATTTAGACGCTTCAATGAAAGTAAAAAAGCGATATGGTTGCAGATTGACTTTCTTATTCTTTCTTGGGCTTTTCATGAGTTTCAGGTCCATTCTCAGGTTTTGGTTTGTCAGTTTTCTCATCCACCTTTGTAGAGTTGTCAGGTTTCTGATCCGACTTTGTAGGCTTGCCAGTGTTTTCCTGTTCGGTTTTTTCAGCTTTTTTTTCAGGCTCTTGCACGGGAGTTACAGAATCCATTTTGGCGTATGGGGTTCCATCATCGTTTCTGAAAAAAAAAAAAAATTATTTTTTAGTTGGTATTCTTACGCTAGCAAATCCCTAAAATTGGCACTTACTCCATATGGTCCTTGTTTCTGAAGACAATCCAAATGATAAACATTAAGAGAAGGGTTCCTCCGATGAAGGCTGCAGGGATTATGACCATTATCAGGGGTCGGACGTGTAGCTTGGCTTTTCCCGAGTACCGTTTCTTAAAGCTGAAATTTCCGTGCCAGGGTGTGGATGGAATTCCTGGAGAATAAAATCATTTTAGTAAAGATCTCGATTACGTACTAAAATTACCTACCGTTCTTATCAATGACGACGCACTCATAATATCCGGCATGGTTTTTTTTGGACGCTTTTTTAATCTCAACCTCGATCCCCAGTATCCCAGTCTTATCTTTCTTTGTTGTTTTTATCTGTCAAAACATATGAAATTACATGAATAAGAAACGAGGAGATATTCACAATTTCCGTCCTACCTTAACCCC
The DNA here is from genome assembly GCA_036491905.1 of Folsomia manolachei. Classification (NCBI taxonomy): domain Eukaryota; kingdom Metazoa; phylum Arthropoda; class Collembola; order Entomobryomorpha; family Isotomidae; genus Folsomia; species Folsomia manolachei. Next base: position 6,161 of record JAAXNX010002098.1, read on the forward strand.
CGAGGATTCTGAGATCCCATCTTGTATTTCCTGGCCATCCTTCGTCACTTTCCAATAGATCTGATCCCTTATCTTCTCAGTATCATCCTTGCAACTCCTGGGCATGGACCAGCCCTCAGGGAATTTGAAGTCCTTCTTGAAAATTTTCTTAGGCACTCTCATCTCAATGCTGTAAGGACCTTGAGGATTGGTGTTAGCTTTTTTTCCACCGATCTCGCATCCGTCTTCATGACGGTCATCCGTATCCCCGCTCGTGCAGGCACCGACAACACATTTAAATTGATAGTCCGTGTCCTCCATTGCTTGCAGAGGAAATTGTATTCGGGGCCGAGGTCTCGTGATGACATAGAAGGTGTGACTACACTCCTTTTTTAACGAGAAGCAGGAATACTTACGAAAGTACCGATAACCCACTGGAGCCACGATGTTGAGATCTGTGGAGAAAAGACCTTTCTCATCGAATTCTTTGTCTTCCTTTTCCGTATTGAGATTCACCGCACGCCAACGTCCTTCTTGTCCGCAGTGCAGTTTGAGATTCGTGTCTTGGTCATTGATCAAATTCAGACTGCCTGGATCTTGGAGAAACCCCATTTCCAACATGAAGGCTCGTAACTTGTCGAAATCCGTTTTTCGAATGGAGCAGTCTCCGTCAATATCCGAGAATCCAGTGTCGATTCGAACATCCTTGCCCAGTTGAGCGTTGTCTATCTGGAGGAATTGGAGGGTGTGATCCGTTAGTTGGGGGTTGCAGTCGTCGGAGGAATCCTCTTTCAGATTTTCTTGTGCCCTTTTGAATGCGTTGATAAGACTGCCGCCGCCGGATTGGGCCTCAAGAGGAGCAGGAGGAGGAGGAGGTTTACCAGATTCACCTTCACCAGCTCCACTTTTAACGAGGAGGGCGAGGCACGCCAACAATGGAATGATACCGATGGGGGAATACATTTTTCAGAATTTTACACGTTGATGACACTGTCAGTGGTCAGTGAGATGACCGTGACCGCGTGAGTGACTGGATGCAGTTCAATCAAAGAGTTCAGCTCAGCTCAAAAAATCCGAACATGAAAATTGCCGAAGGTTAAAATTTGCAGAGTGGAATAAAAATTCGCCAAGACGACCGATTTTTGCAACTGGATTTGCCAGCAATCGACCTCGCACTTCGATGCTGTGCTGGCTTGTCATTTTTCCTGAGGTTTTTTTGATTGAAATTCGATCATCGAATTAAAAAATAATTTATTGAAAAATTTAAAAGCGCATCGACTACCCATTGTTTTGGAATCGACTGCTCCAAAATGTTGTCCAGTAAATCAATTGGATGAAGAGGTAAGGTTAATTTGTAGCAAAATATCAATCTTCATCTTCCAAGTCCAAGTCCAAGATCTGACTGAAGATCTGTTGTTGAATTCTTATTCCTTCCTTCTTCCCAGATCTTGGCAAAGATATTGGAGTACTGCCCCAAGACCCAGGAGAGCTGGATCCGACTCGGAAGCGTCTGCACAAAATGGAGAAATGTAGTGGAAAAGCATCAAGGCGTCTTTCTTGTGGCGTCCGGATTGAATGGGGATTCAAACGCCCTCCTGGTGAAGAATGTTAAAGGATACAGCCGAGTCCAAGTTGGAGCTCATTGTGCCAAATTGCCAAACATGTTCGAAGCAGGTCAAGGTCAACCATCCACTGGAGGAACAGGACCACGCCCAGCAGATGGCACCACCGTTCCTGCCCCACAGGAATGCGGCGACTCAAATGCTACCCCATCCGATATCACTGCCTTACAAGAGCTACAAAACAAACTCTCAGCCCCTCCTGACTTTGTGAGGAAGTTATGCTTCATGGGGAACATGGACATTCGAATCCCTTCCAGTTTCCTAATGATGTGCAAGAATTTGTGTGGACTCCATTTCCATCTCTCCAGTTTAGTTGGGATCCCACGCTCACCGGATCTCCTCCAAATGGACATTCCAACCTTACAAACCCTTGTCATCGACTCCTACGGGTTGGAGCAGACTTGGAGGAATGGTGTCGCCGAGGCTAGTATCAAAATGACTCAAGTTCTGGACGTTGCTCTAACTCTTCTAGAACTGAATACCTTTCTCCACCTCCAAACTTTGATATTGGATATTCCACTCTGCCACGAGAAGGAGAAGGCAACGGTTCAAACCATTTCGAAATTCCTCAGCCGACATGGATCCCTTCAAAGTTTTTGTTTTCATCAAGGCTTCGTCATACTTAAAATCGACACGGAATCCACCGAGGAAGACGAAGACATGGAAAGTGAGGATGATGAGGAAGTTAAGAACGCAGTTTCCCTTGAAAGCTTGGCAGTAAGTTCCGTGGAACTGAAGAAGGTTTCCTTGAAGGAGTTGCACATTGGACTCTACTCACCCCAGGAGAGTGACCCCTTATGGATCAATTTTATGATACAGCAAACAAAACTAGAAAAATTGATTTTTACCGGAGATCGAATCCCATTCCCTGGAATCACTGTTCGAGTCAATCAATCCACCCTGACCACTTTAATCATGGAAGTGAGGGACAATGTGGATTGCGTGTATTTGAAGGATTGTGCTCATCTCAAGAAACTCAGCCTCCTTGGAAAAAACGAGTTTACTCTCGGAGACGAAGAGGACACCTTCCTCATGGAAGTTGATACCGAGGAAGATAACAANGAAGAGGACACCTTCCTCATGGAAGTTGATACCGAGGAAGATAACAATAACCAGTATGTGGTCTGCAAAAATGTCAATATTTTCAATCTGCAACTTCTCCCCGTGTCCCTGGAAAGCTTGCGCATCAATCGGCTCAGAATTTATAAGAGAGACATTTCCGAAATTATCTGTCGTGGAGGAAGCAGTGCTCCGATTGGTGGTGGATGGACTCATCTGCATAATTTGGAGCTGATTGATTGTGGCGTGGAAGGGAATCTGGAGAGTCCCTCTTCGTGCTGTTGCGCATATTTTGGAAAAGAAGAATCTGAAATGGTTCCAAATCGATTATTGGTAAAGTTTCAAAATCAATCTTGTATTTGCATGAATCTTGTGTTGCATGATTTTAATAATTTTATTCCCGTAATTGCAGTCTAAACCGAAAAAGTGTTCATGAAAGAAATCTTCCACCCCCACTGGAAATGTTGGCGTACGCCCTGAAAAATAACTCCATCAGCAATTTCGTACTTCAAGGATACCTCAATGCAAACGGGATTTATGAGCCGTGCAAACCATTGCTCACTCACAAGACGACGGAGATGTTTGGAGGTGTGGAGCAAGACGTGTTTCAATTCCCTGAAGAAATTTACCCCACAGGCTCCCACGCCAAGAAGGAACCGGAAATGAAGGTGGTTGGCAGTGTCACTGATGTTGAGGAGTCATCCTGTGAAGAAGACTCATCCTCCTGTGAGGACTCTTACGGCGACTCTTCCTTCAACATGAGTGCATCCGATGAACCAAGTGAACAAACTTCTGATAAAGCAACTTCCGAGTGATCAAATCAATATTTATTCCAAAATTGTTATGAACTGCAAATATTGTGTTAGGATAAAAATTGTAAAATTATCTAAATTCCATCTCACATAATAATATACCAAAAATGTAAACGGTGTTTGTGTTAATAAAAGTCTTCAGTTTGAAACTGTTCATGGTTTGAATAAAGTTACGAGTCACGGACTATTTATAGAGTATTGATCATGTTGTAGGAAACTTTTATTATATATCATTATTTTAGTAAATATGTAAGGAGGATTAAATATTTATAAAGTATAGTAATAAGCAAAACAGAAAAAATTCCGAGTTCATCAAATAAAATAAAATGTTGTCGTCGTGCGATTAAAGAATGGTGCATTTCCTCTTTGTTACTTTTGGAACTGGACATAATACTGCCCGAATTGCTTCATCGAACACAGTTTTCAACCCTTTTTGCGTCAGGGCAGAGCATTCAAGGTATTTTACGGCCATAATCTCTTTTGCCATTGACAATCCCTAAACAAAAGAGCATGTAAACATAGAATTGATGGTGATACTTCAATATTTGCAATTTTTACAAACAATTACCTGAGGGTAGGTAATCGGAGCTAATTTCTTCTCCTTCAATTTTTCCATCGTCACTTTATCATCCCGTAAATCGAGTTTGGTCCCTACCAGGATAATCGGTGTATTGGGGCAGTGATGCCGCACTTCCGGATACCACTACAATAATTCACGCAATTTAACTATTGTATTTCAACTACAACAACACAAATACACATAATCACGCCAATAATCACTCACCTTTGCTCTAACATTTTCAAATGAGGCCGGATTAACGAGGGAAAAACATATGAGGAAGACATCTGTCTGGGGGTAGGAGAGAGGTCGAAGTCTGTCATAATCCTCCTGACCTGTTTATGCAAAAAGTCGCCAACATAAAATTACGCTAAATTGCTGTCAGCAATTTGCTGATAAGAACTCGTCGCCACTTTTTCATTTTTTTTACCCGCTGTATCCCAAAGGCCCAAGTTGATGGGCTTGCCATCGACCATAACATTAGCAGAGTAATTGTCAAAAACTGTAGGAATGTACTCCTACAAAAAATATAATTTATAAACATCTTCCTTATCAAACATCTCTGTGTTATTTACAACAATTTCAAATACAACTCACCCCAGGGAAAGCATTCGTCGTGTAACTGATGAGGAGACATGTTTTACCGACAGCTCTGGAATAAGAGAACAATTATTAACAACTCACCCTAATTGTGACACACCCACCCACTATTTATCAACAAACTCGTTCCACACGTGTTTAAAAATACTCCGTCACTCACCCGTCCCCAACCACGACACATTTGATTGCCTGCATTTTCCGGAGGCCGGAGAGGGTCGTGTCCAAAGAGGAGGATTAAGGAAATTCCTTGTAATTAATTATCTCCTCCAGACAATTACTTTACTGACTGATGACTCTACTTGACTCGGTTGGGTTGGGCTCATTCGTGTTTCGCGGAACCACCTCCACCACACAAAGGGTGAGACTGCTTTCTCTCCATATTAATCAGCCTCAGTAACCCACCAGTGTCCAGAAGTGGTGAGGTTGGCACTCTGTAAGTGGACTAGAATGCATAGTATGTCAATTAATGGATGCCTGGGCATGACAATATTAACGCTGGCTTCAGTTAGTGAAGTTTAGTTAAATGTTGGTGGTAGGGAGAGGAAGCTATGTTAAGGACAATTGGGTGGGTTTGCGTAATCTCTGCAATGATACCAGTGATACCACACTCATGGATGGGTCACGAGTAATTGTCAATTGTGGACTGGAGGAATGTGGGCGATGGATGATAATGCAATGCAACCCATCCTAAATTAACTAGTGTTCTTATTTCAGGCTGGTTGTTAAATATGCTAAGTGCATGATATGACAAAAATGCTGTCTCATTCTCCTCATAAAAGAGGAATAGAAGCCATTGCATGGATAATTGTGCGTAAGCAAGGAAAAGTTTTGTTTGAGACAAAATACTCTTGTTATAATAATGAAGCTCGTTGATGGTTAAAAAATAACTGTTCCACATTTCAGAGGGCGACGCTGGAGTGTATTCTGTCTTCCTGTGGCGTGAAGGAAATGTCCATGATTTACATTTATATATCCAAGACATGAGAAATTCAAGCAAGAAATAAAAACAACACCTTTGATAGATGGTTTTGAAGAATGGGGACATTTTTATTTATTTCAATCGATTACGGCCATCACAGCAATCAATAAACTATCTAACACGACACGCAACAGAACACACGTTGTGGGCCAACAATTTTGCATGCATAAGCTAATGATGAATCGGACAAATTCTAATGCCAAATCAATTCCTGAGTACATATGTGAATTTGAGTTATCGATTATCTGAGTAGAACAAGGTGTCGTCGTAAAGTGAAGTACAGAAACTAGAGTCCCACAGGAATAGCCAAAAAAAACAATTGCCAATTCTCCGTCAACAGGTCACTTTGTCAGGTCCCGTTGGAATTATCACTCCATGAAATTTGTACTGGTGACTCCCAATCAGACGCAACTAATAATCTTATCAGAACACTCTAAAGTTTAGTTAACGTCATTGCCTATTACAAGTTATTAGTCAGTGGTCATCTCATCTCAGGTGCTCCTTCAACTAACTTGAAGAGGTAGAAACATACCCAGCCGGTATGTTAAAACTATTAGAGTTGAATTTACTAATAATTTTCAAACACGCATTTCGCTTGCTGTGCCAGTGTACATAAACTCAAGTTATGAGGTATTTACACTTTTAATTCTACAAATACTTGTAGGAATTCATGAATGTAGGATGTATGAAACATACAGAATAGCTAAGAACAATTCTCAATCTGAAACCCCAGCCTCCAGTAATATGTACGTAGCGTATCGTAAATAGGCACACTTTGCAGTGACCTTAAACTTCAACAATAATCTTGCTTCATCATCAGCAAATAAATCGATTAATGTATAACATCGATTCTCCATCCAATATATTTCCGTACTTATCCTCCTGTCGCTTTATGTCTACATTTACATAGTCATTGCACAAAAATCTTATCGGCTAAAGTCATCTTACTCAGCCAATACTTTTCATACAGACAAAGCAGGTGTTCTACTGAACCTAATTTGCAAATACCGCATTACTCATAATATTACTGTTCCAATGTCACTTAAATACGTAGATAAGACTGTATCAGTACCAGCAGCCAAATGGAAATTAAGATAATATAACGCTCTCTGTCTAATAATGCAATGATTCACACGTCCACGGTACAAACAATGGTATTGAATTGCACAATGACGTCGGAATGATAGCACAAGTCATGCATATGTGCCAAATTACCCGGACGAACATTGATAACTTTCCCAGTCTTGTCGATGGTTGGGTGAGGTAACTATGATAGACCTTGAGTAATTCAAGTGCCACCCTATCCAACTCCCGTGAAGTGAAGTAACGCCAAAACAAAGTTGCAGAAATCATTCCTCAATCAGTTTTCTAACACAATTCTGAAAAATCTCCGTCTTTACGGAGAAAATTTGCCAAAATGACGACCGGCCTACAAAAATTTGGCCTTCTTCTGTGGAAAAATTACATTTTGCAGTTGAGACACAAAATTCAGACGGTCATGGAGTTGTTGGTGCCTCTGTTTTTCACCGCAGTGTTGGTCGGGATTCGTGGTATCGTTAGTTCAGAGGCAGTGGGGGACACGAAATTTATCCCAGTTTGATGTGAACGACTTTTCCAATACCAGCGTCCCTGGAGGGTGAGTAAAATCATTAATCTCAAATTAAGTCACAATTTTAATGATTCTTTGTCCGATTAGATGTTACATCATGTATGCACCAAACAACACTTTGACAAATGCGCTCATGATGGATATGATAGATACGAAATTTTCCGGCTCAGATCTCAGGCAGAACTATAATGGTCGGTAGAATATAATTTAAGAAGTATTGATGAATAACCTATTTGATGAGCTAATAATTTTTTTAAAAATTCTACAGCACCCATGGGCTATGCGAATGAATATGAGTTGGAAAAAGCTTACCAAGCGGGGATACCGTCCTGCGGTTTCGAACCCCAGGAAGGCGGAAAGAGGATCAATAATGACCCAGTTCTTGCAGCTATAATATTCAACACCCTTGAAGGCTCATCCTCGGTATGGAGTGACGTTACACGTGTCAAGGTAAAAGTTTGCATGAACAAAGGGAACAACCGAGGTCACCGTAATTATCTAAATATGTACTTTATCCATTTTAAAGTACTCGCTAAGATTCCCTTCAAAACAACATCAAAGCAGTGGCACGGAAGAATTTGGCTCAAATGTAATTTTCTAATTCTTCTAATATTCATGTTGATATGCTCACAATTTTAATTACTCCAAAGCCCCGATGGAGAACGGAATTGGTGAGCAAGAAACTTAACTTTATTTCATTACATAAATTAAGGCCAAACAAATTCAGGTATTCCATCAATTGGTATGCCATTCCCCACATTTTATGTGGCATTGCACTATGACACTAATGAGTTATTTAAGCTTGGGTCAGAATTAAAGACGAGGAGTTCGAATATTGACTTATTATTGGCTCATAGCTTTATCCGATCTTTCAAATCCTGGGTCCTAGAGATAAGCCAGAGGAAATGGATGATCCAGCACAATACTACAACTATGAAAAAGATCACAACGGAGGGAGACCTGGTTAGCTGAATTCTAGCATGATAGCGTTTTTGTCTGATAATTTTGCATCATGCAAATTGTACGGATGACATAAATTTCGTGCAGGTTACTGGATAGAAGGATTCCTCTACCTGCAAAATGCAGTGGACTCCACAATTCGGAAATTGAGTTCAGGTTCCGTGACTGATGATCTCATTCAGATGGAACGAATGCCTTACCCAAAATATATTGATGACGTCTTTCTAATCGCGTTGCAAAATTGGCTACCAATTATCCTCGTATTTTCGTTTATCTATTCCGTAATTAACATATCAAAGAGTATTGCACATGAAAAGGAGAAACGGCTGAAGGTAAATACATATTTCTAATTTAACAACCTCCAT
>JAAXNX010002099.1:0-14696 GCA_036491905.1 Folsomia manolachei
TTCGTCAGATTATTACCATTCTACATAGAATTGTGAACATTTTGATACCAAATATGACAAACATTCCACAATTCTTAAGGTTTTTTACTTTCCCATTTGAAATGGATGTAAAAAAGTTGTAGAAGTAAGGTCATTTTGATAGTACAACAGTATCAAGTGTAAAAGTACATAAATGTTGACACTAAACATGTCCCAGAACTGTTTCACAAATATTTCTAATGGAAAAGTCAAATACTTCAAAAATTGTGAAAAAGTATAAAAGTATCAATGTTTTGGTATCAAAATGTTCACAATTCTATGTAGAATGGTAATATTTACTTGTATTCGTTAATTTATGGTTTGCATAGATTATGTGATAGGAAATGCAATGCATCCTTATTAACGTGTATCAATGTGCCTCGAATTCAGTTCTATGCACTTCTATTCACTTCTATGCACTTCTATTCAGCATGCACCAAAAATTGAATTATATGCGCATAAAAAGAAACCCTGCTAATAAGCTACCAGATGAATTGACAAAGGTATGAAAAAGATAAGATACGGTGTACTAATTTGTGACGAAACTTACGGGCTGCGTCGAGGACGGAGTGAGTCCAAAAACAGGCCTTGAGCTATAATTGGAATAATTTAAAGAATTATTTCAAAATTTTGGGTCAAAATTGCATAATATGTTGGTGTGTTCGTGTTCAATTTGGTGTTCAATTAGTAAACTTATACCTTGCTCATTGCCATTGCTGTCCTTTCTCATTGATGATCTGAATAGAGAAAACACGCAAAATATGATAATGTACAAATAAACAATTACGAAAACTCTGGATTGTGCAAAGCAAGAAAATACATTTTGTTCGGATTCATGCTATCAATGGATTTCCGGCTGTCTCCACCTGGGTCAGACCTAACCACTGGGGATGACCCATCTAATAAAGTGTATTTAGATTAGAAACCCCACACCTAAAACAAATACGATAATTCAGCATACCACCAATCGGTTGAGTTATGGCCAAATGGACGAGGAATGTTATGATAACAAGAAATTGTCCAAATACCGAACAATCTTTACTCATGGTGAAATATGTATCTGTAATATGAATCTAGTTTTAGTTCCAATCGGATCAGAGCCCGTTGCAAAACTGGAGAAAGTTATTGGAAGATCTACACATTTTATACTCGAAAGGAATACCAAGTGTGGGAGTTACATTGTGATAATCATGCCGAAATTTGCTGGTTTGGTTCAAGTTCGCATCATTTAAATCGGCAATGTTTGTATTAGCAATAAAATAAAAAATATAGGACACCAGGTGTGTCGAACAAAGATGTAGGAAATGAAAAGAGGACAGCTCAATTGCATAAACTACTAATAATGTAGGAAATCAACAAGATCAGGATTTTGAGCGAGTGAGCATTTGTTCTATGGCTTCGTCTGTGCGGAGAAAGTAATCCCAATTCTCGGAAATCTTGGGAGGTTTATCGTTTTGACAATGGCAAGATATTAAGCAAGAGATGCGACATTGGTTACAAAGTTTTGACGGGTTTGATCCGATTTGAATAAATACATTACTAATATCTCGTTAATATTTGTAGATGAATCAAATTAAACATTACATTCTTTGAAAAAAATTCAAATTGTGTCAGCTTATCTGGAAACTGTTCCGTTATGTGACATCGCTTTCTCATGCAGTTTTGTTGCAGGGTTAGAAATGTACTCTTCATGAAAACGGGAACGATTTACGAGTAGTTACAAGAACTAAATGTATTCCAGATGAACACCACAATTAAAATTAGAATTGATGTTAAACTTGCGACCTTTGCCCGTCTTCTGACCATGATGTCGGCCAAGTATTGTCAAACAAGAAAAGAAGGATTTGAGCTTAGTAAACGTTTACAATAGCAAAAGAGAAAGTAAGCGTGGCGTGGGCGTGGGATGAGAACAGAATGCTTAAAATTATAGAGCATTGTTCCCTTTGCATGATAAAGGAATAATATAAATTAATTTTAAGAAGATTATTTATAATAATTCACTTGATCTTTCATTATTTATAGCATTATTATGTAGGTGTACGGATGTACATGATTTTCAAACAATGAAGGAGATGATAATAATTGATAATACCAATATTCTGAGGGATCTCTTCTATTTCCGGAATCATTATTTAAAACCCGTATGAAATCGGTGGTAAAATTAACAAATTCACTGTAATTTCGTCATGGATGTCTTGTTTCTTGCCAAGATTTTAAACCTAAACTTTCTCCTTTCTTCACAAAATTCTAGCTCCCGTATTGTATGTAATTTTATCAAATTACTGGGATTTTATTGTAGAAAATTTTTTGAAAAAATTAAAATGTTTGAAGGTTGCTTTGACATATTTGACATCCCATCCGACAATGACGAAAAGATATCAGCATCTAAATCTAAAGCCTCTCCAAACCCTGCTAATGCCGACGAAACAAATCCTCCAACAGACTCAAATATTGAAGCTCTCCCAGAGGAAGTAGGCCTGTTAATTACTTAATTATGACCAAATTACACTTTTAACATAACCCATGATATTATTTGTTTGTCTAGATTTTAGCCCAAATATTCACCAAAATCCTTCCACCCTATCGAAACGACCTCCGTGAAATATGTCGATCATGGAAAAACATAATAGACACCCTTGTCGGGACCACGATTAGGATTGGAACGTTATCCGAATTTGATCCAGAATATGAATTTAGTTCCGATCTTATCCCAAAATATCATTCTCCAAATATCCTGGCCAAAGTCGGGATTGACCATTTGCTAGTTGGAAATCTGAGCGAGTCCTGGGAAGCTGGCGACTCTTGGGGGGAGTGGTTCTCTTATATTTGGTCAGTGTCCAAATAATTTCAGAACTTGTCGCCACATTCCTTGAATAATCTTTTGCATTCTTTCCATAGGAAATGCCTCCGCTTTACGGAAACAGTCCCACCCACGCCAATCCCACCCCTGAAAAATGCAGGTCTCGTCAGTTTGTTTAGCATTTTCGGAAAACTGTGCCCCTCCCATTTTTCCCAATTTCTTCTCCAACTCCCCACCATTCGAATATTCTCCATTACTTTCTACACCCTGGGAAATTTGGAGGCAACTCAACTAGTGACGCTTTCCCAATCACTACCACACCTAGAAGTGCTCGTCATCCGTGGTGGCCTCACCACGAAGAGGCAACATCCCCGACAAATCGCTCAATTCATTGATCAGCTAACGACGGGTTTTAATCTTGACAAGATACTTCAAAACAGTTTGGCCATTATTGCCAATCACTTCCCTAAACTGGAGTATGCCAGCTTCCAACTAATTTATGGGATTCAGGAAGGTCTCTCCATTACCAAGGCTCTTCTCCAGTGTCTCACCAGTCATTCGGGAACCATTAAAAGTTTTGCGGTGGAGTATGTCATCCTTCTGGATGATGAATTCATTGGGAATGAACATGCTCCTGAGAATCATCCCGAACTTATCAGCCTCACAAGAAGCCTTCAATCGGAGGGACTCCCACAACTGAAGGGATTGCGAATCCTGCCCGTGATCTTGCCAAAACTGCCTTTTTCTGCGGCTTGGAGTGTCCTAACTAAAGAACAAAGAGAACTAAAGGATTTTGCGGTTATGGGTGTTTGTTATAAGCTCGAATTTCTGAGTGCCTTCCTGACAGCGAATTTCAGGAGTTTGACATGTCTTTTCATTTGGGAAGTGAAATTGTTTGATGACGCCACCCGATCGGCGAGACAGCTCGATTTGGCGATGTTTAGCGAGTGTGATAACCTACGGAAGTTGGCTCTTCGAGGATGGACCGTGTCCTTGAGTGTGAGAAATGTTGTGAATGCTGACCAACTCCCAAAGTCTTTGAGACATTTGGACCTGCGAGACATGGCAATTTGCACGGATGACGTGAGGTGTTTGGGGTTGGAACTGCCACTTTTGAAGACATTGGAGCTGCATTTTATCGGTGATAAGAGGGAAATGGGGATGGATTTGTTGACTCTGAGGTAAAAAGAAAGTCTAATTGAATTCTTTATAAGAGAGTTAAAGGTGTGACTTTTACTTAAAATAGGGAAATTATAAGTCTCAGAAGGATGAAGGAGGTCAAGATATTCAGATCGTTAAATGGGAAATTGTACTCGGATGGAATATTCAATGGGGATCCTGCGGATCCTGAACAAATATTAGAAATGCCCGGAGGAATGATTGCTTTTCATATAGGACAGAGTGGATACTATGTGAATACACCGTGTTCCAGGTTTGACGAAGAAATGTAAATTATGGAATCACAACTCGAACGATACAGTGAGAAACAGTGTTCTTAAATTGACACTATTTATTAATGTTGAGAAACAATTCTCAGAAATATGGCAAATGTAGGGCGACAGATTAAAAATAAATGCGCAAAAGCGCTGAATAGTTACGTATCACTAATTGGGTTCAGGCTATAGTATAATAACTCGGAAAGCAGACTTGAATTCGTTATTTGGAATTACTAAACAATACAGATCACGAATCAAAATTTTCAATAAACTAATTGCGCTTGTATACAATGTCCGTCATTCTTATCGCATAGCACACCATCATCATAAAACCAATTGGACTTGAAAATTATATATGTGATTAATTTCCCGAAATTAACTTTTCTGCAAGCTTCGTTCCACAGCAATGGCTTCATCTTCTTCTTCCTCCATAATTGCAAATGTTTGAGCTGAAGATTTGAAGTAGGAATGCAATCCAGTCAAACGTTTCTTAATTCTTTTCTGGTCTTCCACAGAGCAACCGAGAATGCAAGTTTCAAATTTTGCATCTGACAAGAGCAAATTTATTGTTAGATACAATTGCTAATCAAACACTAATTAAAAACCTCACCAATATCTGGAATACCATCGACAACTTGTTCAGAACAGGCATTTATGTAAGAAACGCATCTTCTTCGGGCTTTTATGGTATCTTCTTTAGAATCTCGGATCAAAGTGTCAATCATATTATTTACCTACGAGACATGACGAAAAATCCAAGTAATGCACCCTAGTTAATTACGTACTACTTCAATAATTAGTCGACTATTCTTCTGTACAGTACCTTATTAAGAGACTCTAACTGGGGCGAGGACCTTTCTGCACTAATTCCAACCTGCACTGCGACACAACGTCTCGCCAAACGATCCAGGTACCGATTTATTTCATCTCGTTCAATCCCTTCCAGTTTAAAAACTAATTCCGCATTGCCAAAGGCGTCTAAGGAGGACAAAATGTCATCCTTCTCATTTTCCAGCGACATAGCACCTGACCTAAGTTTCTCGATCTGTGGACAAAATTAATATCGTTACAATTTCCGATAAGATATTCGCCAAAAAACCTCAATCTTAATATCTTTACCCTTCCATCCATTTCATCCAACATTTTTAAGACGACATCCTTAATCCCACCACCACCCCCACCAGCCCCTTGACCCGAACTGGACGGTTCTTGAGACATAGCTTCATCCGAGGTATTATTGACATTTATTGACCTTTCACCTGCACCATCACATTCACCCGAGTTTTGACCAGACTCCTGACCCTCTTGATCCTTATCACCTTTATTTAAGTTATCAGTCTCTCCCACCAGCGTCCCCCACTCCATATCCATCTCAAGGCACGTCAGTCTCCCAAAACTATTGGATAACTACAAAAATAGACACAATTTCAATCAAGATAAGTAAAACTCTAAAATGTCCCATTTATCTTTACCTCTTCAATAGCGAGACTTTATGGAGAGGAACCTTATCCTTATCCTTGACCTGATGATCTCCCCGAAAAGGTCACAGGTCAGATATTTTATTAATTAAAATTCCACTAAAAATTGGATACCAACAAGAATTGACAGAAACCCAAATCCCGGATCGGCACAATTCTCTTTGTCTCATTTTCTACCTGATGACCGTGAAAGATGAAACTTATCGTAAAACTTTATTCAATCGATAACCTAATGATAAGCAAATTAAGGAGTCAATAAATGACGTCATTTGCAAATTACAAAAGTTTTTCAATAAAATTTAATAGACTTCATTGCACTCTCGGGGTTTAGGATCCAAATATTTGCAGAGGACGGAGACCAGGTCATCTTCAGCCCTGGCCATCTCATCCTTATCGTACTTGTTATTGATAAGGATCCAAGGGACCCACTGGTGAGGTGGGTCAAGTTTGGAGGTTTTGAGTCCATTCAAATAGTGAAGATGAGTCCCTTGAGGACTATCTGCACAGGCTTGAAGGGATGGCAAGGATATCCCGTACTTCTTGGCGCAGGTGGGTCCTGCCGTGTCGAAATTCGGGGAGGACTCCATACAGCAAATAAAGTGGGTGGATTGGTTGTAGGACAGGGTTTTTAATGCACAAGAATGCAGCCTGTTTCCGGCGCTGGAGGAAAATGGTAAGATGTTTTATAATTTGTTGGTAGCTTATCTACTTGCAACTTACCATTCCTCAGGTCCATGTTGACAGGTTATGGAGATCTCGCCGGTTTCGGATACATCGGTCTGTGTTGATTTAAATATTAGATTAATTAGAGAATATTTAGTAATGTGCGACTAAAGTACCCTTGCATTTCCATACGGGACAAAGTCAATTGTAAAATGTTTCCCCATTTTATCCCACGCTGGACATAACTGAGCCTTGGAAAAACCTCGGCATCCGGGACAGAGGGATTCGTAGTAGAGATTTACGATGGGTGGGGTTGTCCCAATGGGCTGAATTAGATAAAAATGATATCAGATATAAAATGCTTATAAATTAAATAGGACGAAGTTACCTTCTGGATACCGTTTGCATTTCGCCCAGAGACGCACAGCGTTAGTGTCAGTAGTATTGCGAATATGGGCAGGTTAATCATGATAATTTTGGTGTTTTTCGAATTTTAATTGATTAATAACTTTTCTTGTGACTACTCCAATACTTATAGCACGGCTCTTGACAAGATGTTAACCAGCAGGAGTTTTTTTGGAAGGCGTATTTTATCGTTCAGTCGCCTTGTTTGTATATGATTACAGTAAAAATTTTAAGCCATTTGTCTACGAGAAAGAAACCTGCTTTCATACAATTTACACATACTATTATACAAGTAAGGTATATGCAGCAAATCAATTCAATCCAAATAATTCCAGCATCATGTTTAAAATGCATGCAAAAAGCTCAAAATAGCACAGAAATGTGTCATGCTAACTACATGTATGACTCATTACTACAAATTGATATACAAATTGCGACACAATTCATATACCAACATTACAAACTACAAAGGCAAATTGAAACTGAAAGTTAAGTAGGAATTGTGTGCAAATATGTAATAGTGCTATTTTTCAGTTGACATTTGCAAAATTTTTGGTCTCATGCTAACTATCTGCAATCAAATCCACGAGACTGGTATCCCTGCATTTTTAACAGACTATTAAACCACAAATTAGTTACATAAAAATGGCAATTCATTTAACGGAGTGACATATTTAATAAGAAAATTCCAATTGTAATACTTGTAATTCCAGAATTCCACCCCCACCTAATCACACAAGGTTTTTTGTGGTTATGGGAAATTAAGTACACCTCGCTAACCTGCAATTATCAACACGACACTAAAGGAAAACATGAGAAATATGCATCATTTCTTCCAATTACGCTCCAATTTTTATATGAATCTTCACTTAATTGCTTTCTGTTTTGACGAGGAAGTTTTCTAGTATTGATTGGAGTATAACAAATTGGAGATTAGATCACGATAGGTTTAAAACATTGTACAAATAGGTAATTGGAATGATTACTTAATCTCAGGCTGAGATTCCCAGCACGTTTGTTTTACTCCCATTTAAATAAAGAGGAATGTATTATTTAAGCATTTTCCTCATGTTTCCGTAATTCTCATGACATAATTACATAATGGGCTGGAGAGGAGGCGAGACAGCTTTTAACCCATTGCCTTAAATATTCATTAAATTGCCAATTAAAACCAGAAAGTGTCTTGAAATGATGCAAAAAAATTTATGGCATGTCAGGATGTCTGGTCACGCAATAATACCTCATCAATCCCACAAGTTCCAGTCATTATGCAAATAGGTGTTCTCTTGCAAACAGTGCAATTTCGCATTTGCAATTTCATTCATATTTCTTGAAATGGTTGGATTCACTTCGAAATCCATTTTTAAAGCTCTTCCACAAATTGAAGAGCAAACCGTTCCCGAATTCCTGTTTCGAGTGGCGAAAGAATTTCATGGGAAAGGAGCATGTTTGGTATTTCAAAGCCTATTTTTTTAAACTATCAAGATTAGTAATCTTAGATTACTTTACTTTAAATTAATTTAGGAGGATGGACTCACCGGAGAGCAAAGATTCTACAAGGATTTTGAAATGCAAGCCATACGAATTGCGAGTTCTTTGTATAAACGAGGTCTTCGTAAAGGAGACATTGTCCTGTACATGACGTCTTATCAACTCCATCAGATTCCGATGATGATGGGAGTTTGGCGTGGGAACGGCATTGTTCGGTCATTGTATGTTGATGAATCTGAAGGTATTCAAATTTTTTGTTAATATTACAAAAAAATCAGGCCAAATTACTGAATTTTTCTTCCTAAAATTAGACACAATTCTGGAAAAACTTGAAGAGTCCCAAGCTCGTTGGATATTCTGTGACGCGGAAAATGCTGCAAAATGCCAAAACATTGCGAATAAGGCGAAATGGGGCGTTGAAGTTATAGTTTGTGGACCAGGAGGGGATGGATTCCCCAATTTCAACGAGTTTTATAAAGATGATGGAAAAGCTTGTCCAAAGTTTGACCTGACCGGGGATGATGTTGCATTAATAATGCCGACCTCTGGGACGACGGGTCCCAGCAAAGGTAGGATTTTTTTATTTTTTGAATTATTGAAAAAAATTACCAAGTATTATGATCAAATTTATTTTATTTTATTGGCCATATTTTTAGGAGCTATGCACATCCATAAAACAGTTATCAACCAAATCCGACACTGGGCAATGTTTCCATTTACTCGTACCAAACCCAATATTATTGCTTCGAAGGGAACCCACATTTCTGGCACGCTCCTCCCATTGTCCCTCATTGTAAAAGGTGTGAAGGGAATCGTGTTATCGAGGGTGAACAAGGAAATTTTGATCCAAACTGTGGATAAGTATAAAGTAAATATTTACTGATACATAAGTTCGAGACCACAAGGCCTGTATTTTACATTTGTACTAATCGTTCTACAGCCAGGAGGCGTATTTGCTTTCCCCAGCTTTCTCTTGGCTCTGGGCACCGTGGATGCCCAGGGATATGATATTACCTCAGTGGAAACAATTCTCACCGGAGGATCTCCTGTGACTGCGGAAATGTACAAGGCTTACATGGCCCTTCCCAGTGTCACAAATGTTATAGTTGTAAGTCTTATTAACACAAATATGGTTGAGAACTTCATGAACGAGTTCAATTCTAATTTTTCAGGCATTCGGATTAACAGAAGGTCCCAATGTTTCTACCACATCAGATTTTAAGGATCACGAAGATCGAAAAAATGGTGAAAGTTGCATGGGTAAGAATTCATGCTTTCTCCTGTGTCTAAATTGCTCTTATGCATTGTTTGACTACTCCATTAAATGTTGCATACAACCAGTTATTCCTGATTCCACCGTGGGTCGACCATATCCCGGAGGTGAAATCCAGATCCGGGATCTTGACACGTTACAAGCTTTGGGGCCGAATCAACAAGGAGAAGTCTGCTGTCGGGGGGACTATCTTTTTAAAGGATACTACAAAAACCCAGAGGTCAATTGCTAGCTATTATCTTTTGAACTTTTATGCTTCAAAACTAAGCATTTTACAAACTATGATTTTATTAGAGTACCAAGTCCGCTTTCATTGATGGCTGGTTTCGAACGGGGGACGTTGGATATCTGGACGAGGCTGGATTCTTGTTTATTGTTGACCGAGCTAAAGATATTTTCAAATATTTTCACAACCATGTAAAAAACAAAGCAGGAGATGAATCCTAAGATGTAACTTTCTTAATCTTGATTCCATTTTTTTGCTAGATTTCTCCTACAGAGCTTGAAGGCGTAATTGCAATGCATCCAGGGGTGAAGGAAGTATGCGTCTTCCCAATCCCAGATGAAGGAGGTGAAATTCCCAGGGCCTTTGTGGTCTTGAAGAATCCAAACGGCAAAAAGTTTTCAGAATTGGCAAAGGAAATCAAAACTTTTGCAGATGGTAAGCTTCATTTATTTTAGTGATCAATTCCATGTTTTACCCATATTCTTAAATCTTAGGGAAACTCGCTACCTACAAACAGATCAAAGGAGGACTCTACATTATTGATGGTAACATATAAATTACTTTTGATCTGAACAAAGCTATTAAAACTATTTAAATGTTCAATTACAGATTTTCCAAAGGGCAAAACGGGGAAAGTTGTGAGATCAATGGTTGCCCAAATGCCACTTCCAATCTACTAGCAATAGCTTGTCCTTGGTTAAGCTTTAACACTTATCGGAAGGAAAGATGATGATACTCAATCGTCCACAACTTACTTATTAAAACTTACAATTAGTGTATTACATAACTTTTGGAATCTACAAAGTCTAATACTTAGCTTTATGCATTCTCATTTCTCTGACTTCTCCATGAATTAAATTACTTGGGCGTAAATTGTCGACAATGTCGATACCGACAAAATTATTGCAACTTTTTCAGTTCCCAGAAATAAAAGTCCTCCAAAAAATTCCACAACTTACTTATTAAAACTTACAATTAGTGTATTACATAACTTTTGGAATCTACAAAGTCTAATACTTAGCTTTATGCATTCTCATTTCTCTGACTTCTCCATGAATTATAATTACCTTTTGGAATAGAATGACCCATGCATTTATACATCTTATGAAACTCTTGAATAAAGTTATCTTTATCAAACTCTAACCAAATTAAAACAATTACTGTTTGCCAAAAAATTGGCAAAAAAATGTTGAAAACCTGAACAAAGACAATTATTTCGAGCATGGTAAAAATTGGGGCAGTGAGGAACGTGGGAATTTTTTGGAGGACTTTTATTTCTGGGAACTGAAAAAGTTGCAATAATTTTGTCGGTATCGACATTGTCGACAATTTACGCCCAAGTAATTTAATTCATCGCCGAGATTTAGTTATGGATGGAGAGGAGTCAAACCCGGAGGGGGAGGATGTCTTTAGTTATGGGGATATGCACAAAATTGTACTCCAAGGAATTATGTCGGCAGGCTTCTTGGATGCGAGAGGTAATTTTGTCCTTTTCGATTTTCGATTAATCTTATCTTGGAAGATTGATAAGCACTTTGAGTTTTTGCACGTGTTTTAATGTCATTTGTTGTTTTTTAGGAGTCAAGAATTTGTTCAAGGGAGCTTGCAAAGCTTTGAATTGTGAGTGAAATATGATAACGATTAGTGATTAGCTAATTAAATGTCAACAACATTTGTTTTTAAATATTTTAGTGGACGAAGAACAACGGACATCTATGCCAGCTATGCAGAAGGTCGTGCGAGAAATTAATGAGAGGATTAAACCTTTCGACATGGCGATTCGGTGAGCATTCATGAATCATGATGTATTAGTAATAAGTAAAATGTAATGTTCCTCCAATTATAAACATTACTACTTAATAATTTTTAGAAGTGCATCCTGTGAACTGACGGGGAAAAAGTTTTACGTCTTTCTTGTCACGGTGGAAAAACCGATAATGAAGTAAGTTCTTGGTAAAGTACAGTGGAATGAATGAATAAATCAATTTCTTACGATAATTAATTATTCCCAGAATGCAAACTCTGTTCAGCAAAGGAGAGTTGGAGCTATTTCAAAAAATTATGACGGCCGTGCTCCGGAAATATGATAATTTTGCAGTGCCTGTCGTAGATTGTTTGAATATGGGGTAAGGTCAAATGTTTTGACCGTTATTGACTTTTCTTAACTGAACTTTTTTAACCAGGCGAGAGATTGATGCCAGAAATTTTTCTATTGAGATGGCAGAAGCCTTTGTGCATAGAATGACGGCCTTGCAGTATTTGTAAGTTGAAATATCGACGTGTCGTTCTGAACTAGATTAAAACCACATTGGCGAAATTAGGAAACTTTATTGTTGATTATTATGTTTGTAGAGCCAAGTACTATTTAGACCCTAAGGTAAAGGCGGTGTGCACAAATTAAAGTCTTTGTCCTCATCAATATAATATTTAATTTTAATTATGCTCCATTACAGGGACAGGATTACGAAATTACAATTGGAATCCGAACGATTCGAGAATTCGAACCAATTCTGCGAGAAGTTTACGATGATGTGATGACCAACTGTCATCTTTGCAAGATGATCATGCTTCACGTATGTTTATTTACAATATTTTCCACTTCTTCAAAAGCTTCTGTTTTTCTGGTTTCAAATGGTATCGATATTTTTACAGGGCTATGAATGCCACAAGTGCAACTTATTTGTTCATAAAGCTTGTTTCGAAAAGTATGTGAAGACTTGTAAAACCTGCCCGGGATGCAAAATCTCCTGGACTGGGAAAAATATGGTTAAGCGTGTTCGCCAGGCTGCAGATGGGACAGCAGACGCTACGAGTTCGCAGTCGAATGTTGCTTCTACGTCAAGGGGAGGCCGCCGTCCAGCTACAACATCTCAATCCGGTACTACAAACCACGAAATGCCCGTGTTGCAACCCATGATTTCTTCTCCGAAAAATAAAAGGAGCACTAGAGGACAAGCAAAAGGAAAATCAAAATCTCCATCACCTCAAGCCTCACCCGCTAAAGGAAGTCCAGCCAAAAAAAAAGGAAAGGCTCCTTCAACTCGAGGGAAACGACGAGCTGCCGTCGTATCTTCAGAGGAAGACAGTGATTAAGTACAAAGCAAAAATTAGTTAAGATCTATTAAGAGTATGTAAAAGGTAATTTATTGCAATTTGTATACCCTACAGATTTTTCCACTCTTACTTATCATGTGTATTTCACGGTTTATTGCTCTCTTATGTAAGTGAATAAACGATTTAATCCACTTTTCCCTGAATTGTTCATAATGGATACATTATTCTCATTCGTTCATGAGAAGAAGTGACACGGTTTGAACAAAGCAAAAGTTTTGCGTCACTAAAGGAGTTTCTTTATCCACAAAATTTGAGCAAAACCTTATTCTCAGGGGTCGTAATGAAATCAACTTTCTCCTTTCGTACCTAGATTTAGAACGCGCTAAAACGACGTCTTTCCGCCACTCCCACAACAGTTTCTGCGACTCCACTCCCACCATTGCTGCCAGAGTTTGGATAACCAGTAGTCCACAGAATGCCGTTATGCCGGCCATTGGAAAAACAAGAAATCCTGGGAGAGGTATTTCTTCATGCAATTTGACAACTGTAAAAATTCCTACTGTTTCTACCACCGGACCCATTCCCAGAGCTACTGGTAGGATTCTGTTTCGACCAAAGTCATTTAGCAGCAATTCTAGAACTTCTAATTCCTTGTATTTTGTAATTTTGGCCATTAGCCGGAGCACCCTATTGTCCCGAATGTTCCTCAAGTACCGCAGCAGACAGTGGATGACGACAAGATATATGAAAAAATAGTAAAACATTCCAGCATGTAGGATTGTATTATTGTGGTGAAAGTCAAGAACGAGAATGCACAGCCTTGTCATGGTCCATGGCGTCTGGAGGTTTTTTCCTCGCTCCAGAACGCCACAGCGTTTGCAGTCCAGTAGCATGGATCCTAGAAAGGGTGGGGCACAGGGTTCGGAAATGAGACGGACCGTGTTCACAGTTGGAAAGGTGGCAGAAACGGATCCCATTAGAATCAAAAGTAGTTTGATAATTAAGTCTGACGCATTTTTGTCCATGTTAGCATCTGAAACAGTTTGAATCTCTTAGTTTGACATTGTAACATGTAACGCGTTATTTTACCTTGTATGAAAGCTGTATCGAATTTGAGCAAAGCATTAAAAAGTCGGATAACTTTCCTGTTTGGCTTCCAAGTTGTGCTCCAGGCTAGGAGAATGATGTCCGAGACGATTATCAACACTCCCTCCATCGCTTTACCGTGACATCCACGACCCCAAAGTCGAGTCACGGGGAGGAACATGAAGGACACGTAAATCCATTGTAAAAATTGTAGTATGCGTCTTGGCGTTGTTGGATCACGGACCACAATTTGATTCACTGACTTATCGAATCCCAACGGGAAACAGTTTAGAACTCGTAGAATTCTTAGCTGCAGTTTTATCTGGGGCAGAAATATTTGTACAACCATCTTTTTGGGACAATGTTTAAGGGAATGAATTATTTGAAAATTTGGAGAAAGTAATTCAGCAACGAACAGGTTTCGAAAGCTAGAAGCATCTCAGTTGGTGTTCGAATATTTTGTGTAATGGGTGGGTTGACTTTGGTGTGGGTCAGAAATAAGTAGGACATTGATTTGATAATTATTGGTTGCAGTTTTAAAAGTGGGTTGTCACTATTTGCTCGACATATGACATGTAAATCTAAAACCGATTTAGATATTTGCTGTAGACTAAAGACCAATAAATTGCTTTTTAAGACGACTTATGTCAGAACTAATCATCCAATTAACTATGAATTACAAATGACAATCGAATTGTAGGCAGATATCAAATATTTGTTGTTTGTTTATCGAATATATAAGATCAATCTGCCACTGGTCAATATT